>JAXIVJ010001963.1:0-65000 GCA_036785665.1 Chirona hameri | reverse complement strand
GGAGCAGTGTTCCAGTGTTATAGTGGTCTGGAGCAGTGTTCCAGTGTTATATAGTGGTCTGGAGCAGTGTTCCAGTGTTATATAGTGGTATGGAACAGTGTTCCAGTGTTATATAGTGGTATGGAGCAGTGTTCCAGTGTTATATAGTGGTCTGGAGCAGTGTTCCAGTGTTATATAGTGGTCTGGAGCAGTGTTCCAGTGTTATATAGTGGTCTGGAGCAGTGTTCCAGTGTTATATAGTGGTCTGGAGCAGTGTTCCAGTGTTATATAGTGGTCTGGAGCAGTGTTCCAGTGTTATATAGTGGTCTGGAGCAGTGTTCCAGTGTTATATAGTGGTCTGGAGCAGTGTTCCAGTGTTATATAGTGGTCTGGAGCAGTGTTCCAGTGTTATATAGTGGTCTGGAGCAGTGTTCCAGTGTTATATAGTGGTCTGGAGCAGTGTTCCAGTGTTATATAGTGGTCTGGAGCAGTGTTCCAGTGTTATATAGTGGTCTGGAGCAGTGTTCCAGTGTTATATAGTGGTCTGGAGCAGTGTTCCAGTGTTATATAGTGGTCTGGAGCAGTGTTCCAGTGTTATATAGTGGTCTGGAGCAGTGTTCCAGTGTTATATAGTGGTCTGGAGCAGTGTTCCAGTGTTATATAGTGGTCTGGAGCAGTGTTCCAGTGTTATATAGTGGTCTGGAGCAGTGTTCCAGTGTTATATAGTGGTCTGGAGCAGTGTTCCACTGTTATATAGTGGTCTGGAGCAGTGTTCCAGTGTTATATAGTGGTCTGGAGCAGTGTTCCAGTGTTATATAGTGGTCTGGAGCAGTGTTCGTCACGGCCCACCAACCCCCAGCCCAGCCCGGCCCAGGCCCACCAACCCCCAGCCCGGCCCGGCCCAGGCCCACCAACCCCCAGCCCGGCCCGGCCCAGGCCCACCAACCCCCAGCCCGGCCCGGCCCAGGCCCACCAACCCCCAGCCCGGCCCAGCCCAGGCCCACCAACCCCCAGCCCGGCCCGGCCCAGGCCCATGATCACCAAGCCCAGGCCCGGCCCAGGCCCACCAACCTCCAGCCCGGCCCGGCCCAGGCCCATGATCACCAAGCCCAGGCCCGGCCCAGGCCCACCAACCCCCAGCCCGGCCCGGCCCAGGCCCATGGTCACCAAGCCCAGGCCCGGCCCAGGCCCACCAACCCCAGCCCGGCCCGGCCCAGGCCCATGATCACCAAGCCCAGGCCCGGCCCAGGCCCACCAACCCCCAGCCCGGCCCGGCCCAGGCCCATGATCACCAAGCCCAGGCCCAGGCCCACCAACCCCCAGCCCGGCCCGGCCCAGGCCCACGATCACCAAGCCCAGGCCCGGCCCAGGCCCACCAACCCCCAGCCCGGCCCGGCTCAGGCCCATGATCACCAAGCCCAGGCCCACCAACCCCCAGCCCGGCCCGGCCCAGGCCCATGATCACCAAGCCCAGGCCCGGCCCAGGCCCACCAACCCCCAGCCCGGCCCGGCCCAGGCCCATGATCACCAAGCCCAGGCCCGGACCAGGCCCAGTCAAGTTCATAATATTGAGGCCCAGGCCCGGTACGGCCCATTCAGATTAAGCATATCATTATTTTCACAAAATTTCCAATCATTATATTATCCTAGCATATTCACTTGCATACTATAGATGTGAAACAATGAACCAACTATGCTAACCCAAAAAAAAGACACAGCCACAGCAACAGTGTGTTGCTGTGTAAGTGAACTGCTGGTAAAATATTTTTGAGCTCTGACCTCAGCTAGTGCGACGCGCGCATTACTTCAAAATTGTCAGGCCCAGCCCCATCCAGAGCCCAGTGATTTCCTTAAAGTTGAGGCCCGGCCCAGGCCCAGCCCAGACCCAGCCCATGGCCCATAGGGCCAGTCCAGCCCATGGTGAACTCTGGTCTGGAGTAGTCTTTGATTGCGAGTACTGAGTTTATGTTATATACCTAATACCTATTTGTTTACACGAGCGAATAATACAAGACATATACATGTGGTAGACGATGAGCTTCACTCTCTAGTTACGCTTGAGTTACTTACGTCCGACATAAGTTACACCAACTCACATTCCGAGTCATTATTCTGGAAACTAACCTGTTCTGACAGACTCATGAGGGACATTTACTTGCCTGGCACGGGGAAACTTAACATGTCACTGTAATTTTCCTCAGTACTAGTCGCACGAAACGCAAGCGTAGTCACTTCGCCAAGACGGCCGTCGTAAAAGCATTGCGAAACAGTCTGTCTTGAATACGAACTTGCTTGCGCGAACAAACTCCTTTATAGCTTTAAGTTCAGCTTGAAACCGGATACCATGGCAACCAGTTACGCATGCAATTGTGACGATGAATCTCGGGCGTGTGGAAGACGATTTCAGCAGAACTTCAGCGCTGCATCAGAACGCAGGAATGAACAAAAATCACGAGTTGACCTGTTTTTTATCCTTTCCAGGATCGCTTTTCTGGATTTGTATGCCGACAAAGCGCAAACGCCGCTTCGATCAAGGCTCTGAACGTGATCCGCTTCGCCCACGCGTTTCGTTTGTCTAAACAGTAACTAGTACCCACTGACGTCACTCCCTCGCTGACGTCACCGCTCTCCGGCCAGGTGGCGTACCCGCCGAACCACTACATCCGGCGGGTGCCGCAGCGGAAGATCCACATCTTCACCGGCTGTCAGGTGCTCCAGCTGGCCATCCTCTGCGTCTTCGGCTTCTCGCCGTGGTCCTACATGAAGACCATCTTCCCAGTACTGCTGCTTCTATTGC
The DNA here is from genome assembly GCA_036785665.1 of Chirona hameri. Lineage (NCBI taxonomy): Eukaryota > Metazoa > Arthropoda > Thecostraca > Balanomorpha > Balanidae > Chirona > Chirona hameri. The sequence goes on along the minus strand of JAXIVJ010001963.1, from coordinate 62,224 downwards.
TGCCCATCAGGTGAGGGCCAGTCACTACTCCCCAAAGGACGTTGAACATTGCAGTCTTTCATTATTGGTGACAAGGTCGGAGTACATCTATTGATGTCGACTTCTGACGTTTGTGACGGCGACCATCCATGAATTAATCCAATTCGCTTGATATGAGGAAACGTTACCTGTCTTCGGTGTTAGCCCATATGTAGTATGGGCGACTTTCCGAAGTCGACTTTTCAGGAGATAGTTTTGGAAATAAACTTAAACAATCTGATAATGGGCTTTTTGCAGTCTATTTACGGGGTGTATAAATATAAAGCCATGGATTGGACTCCACTTGGCGGAGGAATCAAAACTGCTCCATAGTGTATCCATCTTCCTTTACTGAGTATAACTCTACCTTCTGCCATACCCGATACAGGCACCGGCTCATACCAATGTTGATCGAGGAAAAATACCTGACTGCGATGGACATGGAACACTAGTAGGTGGCGACCGCCATCCCCCGGCTAGCTGTCGGCCCGTCCGCCGTCCTCCGCTGGCTGTCGGCCCGTCCGCCGTCCCCCGGCTAGCGGACTGGGAGTCCGCTGTCCCGAGTTCCCAGGGGGAAGCTCTCCTCAGCTCCGGTCGTCCCAGCGCGGCGACTGCGACCCACAGGGAGACGCCGCATGCCTCCACTGGCCGTGCAGGGGACGGCGGACGCCCACACGCTGTGCTGCGCTCCAGACGGCTGCAGCAGAGCGTGGCACGCCACTGCTTGCCAGGTGACTCTGTGCTCCAGTAGTTCCAGCTCAATGACTCGGCGAGGTGTGCCGGCCCGTGGTGTGCGATCTGCCGTGTGCTGCGCTGCCGCCGCAATCCGCGTCTCAGTGATGAACCAGCGTGGGCTCGCCCGGCGCTCTGTTGGTACAGACAGCTGTATATTTTAGCAAGTGCATTTTAGAGTATGTGCGTCGGTGCGGGAGCCGAGCGGTAGGTGGCGGGTCGGTCGGAGTACTGAGTTGTAGCTGGCGCTGGCGTCGCTGATCTGTTGTACGCGCGACGCTGGCGTCGAACTGCGTGTCCCGCGGGTGGATATGGGCAGATCCGTGCTATGGTGAGGCCGATACAAAACGGCAATGCAGCTCACTTGTCCCAGATGTGCCAGTTTTGTTGATAGGATGTCTTCTCACTGTTATTTAGCGCCAATAATGTTAGAAGTTGGGACGCCCCTAAACCCTGAAACACCTCACTGTTACTTAAACGTGATAGGAACGAAATAATTGTAAAAATCGGAAGTAGGTATACTTAACCGAACAAACAAGTATAAAATAGTCGATTAATGTTCGCAATTTGATGTCTTTATCACATGTTATTTGAAACTAAACTAATTGTATCAATCCTTAAACCATAATGTGATCTTTTAACATTGCATTTAACTCTGCAGAGAACCGTGATTTTATTGTTATAACGTACCCTACCGTATACAATTTTATTATTTTCGTTAACGGCTATTAACCCGCGCACTGCAGGGGGGTTGATTCCCCTCCCCCCCCCCCCCCCCCCCCCCCCCCCCCTCAGGTTTTTTCAAAGATAGCGAAAAAACGGCGGCGCGCAGCGCCGCCGGGGTTTGGTACACCTGTTAGGACATCAATTGCGCACACTTTGAAAAAATAAATATACTCGGGTCATCTCAGGTCAAGTCACCAGACCAGGTCAAGTGAACCCACCACCAAAAATGTTTGCAGTTGTGCCAAAGCCAGAGTTTTTCACCGATCAGGTTGAAACTTACAGGTTGTCATGAGGGCATCAGTACTTACAATTCGTTTGTCTCGGAATTTTGATATCGGTGACCTAAGGTCAGGTCAATTTCGTAACCTCCCCATAATAAGTGAATGGGGAAATATACAAATGCTTCCTATTTCAAGGATATGCATGATACTAGTCCAATTACTTATGGATCATGTTATTATAGGATATTCTTGATGATCCAAGTGTAAGTTTTGTTCAGTGACTCCTATTGGATCATTTGAGGTCATGCGAGGTCACCATCACTTTTGTTGTCAATAACTCTCGACATAATGAGGATAGAGAAGTAAAACAGACATCAATGTGTTTGTCTCGTCGAGACACGTCTTCCCATATGCAACATGCCCTACTTGGGTCACCACTTGACCTTGACCTTAGGTCAAATTGTTAAGTTGACTTAACAAGGTCACCATATATACCATTCAAAGCGTCTTGACAAGATAAGCACAATGGCGTAAACAGTTTTATGTTATCTTTATTAAGTAAAAAGTTAATAGCAGAAACGGTTTTGCAAAAAAAATGCATTTTTCCCCTTTTTGACCTCTGGAGCCTCAAATATTAACTGAGATCGAATCTGAGGACACCTCAGCGATTACAAATTTCACTGGCTGGCGTTTGCTTTTTTCCGTTTGTTTCTAACTAGCATCGTTTATGAGATATATGGAAATTTCTGAAGCGATATCCTAAAACAAGAAAAACTGGAAAATTTGACCTTTGATGACCTCTGGTGACCTCAATTTTGACCTGATCTAAAAGAACACTGAAATACTTTCGATAGAACATGTATGAAGCTATCAAATGTTTTTCCGCTTCTCGCTACGTTGCGTAGTTTTCGAGATCTCAGGGGGGGGGGAAATCAACCCCCTTGCAGTTCGTGTTTGGCGCAAAGCCCCTGCAGTGCGCGGGTTAAGGTCACATGGCACATTTTAAACCCTGATAAGTACTTATTTAGCAAATTATATCTTGGTTAAACTTACCGAATATACCATCCGTTATTGGTCAGTTAACACGCACATTAGAGGGCCTCAAAATGAATGTTAATCCTTGGTACAATACTTTGTTTTTGCTAGAGAACATTCGACATGTCGTTAAGCTTTGGGCGTGATAACAACTTCGTCTAAAATATGTAAAGGAGCCAATAGAGAAAACTGAAAGTGGGGGTTAAACCACCCCCATGCACGTGTTAAGATCCATAGTGTTAAGACTGGGGGAACGCCGAACTAAGGGAAAAGACGAAATTATCAATTACGCTTATACGCGTGGGAGGTGCCTGCTTCTGCTGACAGTTCCAGAAGGCTTAGCTAGAAATGGTGTGTTGCTGCCGAAATCGCGCCGGTACGGCCATTTACTGAGATGCAGCGCGGTTGGAGCGCTTTTAGGGCACGTAAAAATCAACAAGGTGCGATTTTGGAGGGCTATAATTTTAATTGGTGCATGATACTTGGATATTAATAATTGTCCCCGAATCTGCAATGTATAAGGTTAGCCGAAAAATAAAATTAAGATATTTGGCCCCATGGTTAAGCTCTCGACACCAATAGATTGAAGACGTCTCCCGGGGCAAAGCCGAAATAGCACTGCAAAATTGCGGCGTTGCCGAATTTGGTCTTGGTCTTGATTTTTGTTTTGCAGAACGTCTTTCTATTTTCTCCTGAATGGCATCCTTCAAAAGAAAAACTGTGGTTACCACACTCGCATATACAAAGTTAAAATGTGTGTTTTAAATATCGCTGTGTTTGCAAGTCTGCAGAATATTTAAGTCTGCAACTGCTTACAATGGGATTTTTATCGGTAAACACTTCGAGCTCATAAATTTGAAGTTCGATGTAAGAGAAAAGCTGCTTTGACTCATTCGGCATTACCCGCAATTTTGGGGCAAAACCGAAATTTTACCTTCTCAGAGATTTTGCTTTGTAACAGTTGAATTAATATCTGATGGCTCAAATGTCAAACCTGTTGTTGATAGCCAATTGATGTGGCTTGCCAATGATATGTGTAGATATTATGTAGAGTGATTTATCTGTCCACTACAAGAATCCAATCAAAAAAGTGTTGGCGTTCCCCAGTCTCCCCCACCTCTAATTTCGACCAAAATGTCAATATTTCTTGTCTCGCTTTCCCAAATGAACACCCTATGGATGATGGATGATATGAACCCTATAGGACTCTTCGTCCGACAAAGACAAAACAACTTTCTGAAGTGAGGCCTGTAAAGGAACGTTGTAGCAATTGTGCCCCATGAATGAATCACATTCCTAAACGATGTGATCGCGTGCTTTCAGTTAGACATCATTATTGGTGGGTTTAAGATGCAGGAACTTCATATACTGTTGTATTTGTTGTAAGACCTATTTTACTCCTCTATAATTGCAGCTTAATGTTAGCCCCATCCAGAGAAAAAAAAATCGCCCCTTTGCCACGAATTCCATAGAAGCTGATTTGAATATGTGCGGTGCAATCCCAAGCACATTAATTATGTAAAGGCGACAAGAACACAATATTCACGAAGAAACATCCCCTTCCAACTCTTTAGAGGCATACTTATGGTACCTAGGCTTGGTTCGGTTTCACCATAACCAAATATACTATTTTTTTAATACATATGTTTCTGAAGATTTAGCTCAAAACGAGGCTGTATACCAGGTACACCGTACGATGAGGAACTATCGCGTTCATGAATAAAACCTCTCCCGAGTTCCCTAGCAACGATTCCTTCAAAGTCGCATGTGTCCACTAACTAAAACCTAATCAAAATGCATCAGCGCAGCGTGCGAAATCAAACTGCAATACCGCTAAGGTAGAGATGCGCCGTGACCGATTTCGAAGTGAGAGCTCTATGGATAGTATCTGCTATCCCTTTGAACAATTCCAAAAGAAGCTGAGATGATATACCATTTCCGATACCAGTCAAATCGTCGTCCACGTGTTAGCTTAGCGAATGCATGGCGTCGCCAGTAGTTTAGACGGTGTCGAACGACAGAGAGCGGTGTGTAGCTACCGTTCTTCAACTGTAAAGCAAACTGAAAGGAAACCAACAAACACGTTAGTGGGTGTTAGCTAGGTCAAGACGGCTCATCTATGGATCTAGTCATAGACATTTGGTCTCCCTCTTCCATCCATTCGTAGATCTTTATCGATGGCGTACTTATTGTCCGAGAAGGCGCTTGGACGGAAGGAGCAAAAGTCGCCATCGCTTTATGGCCAAATACCTGTTGTTGTAGCAGCAAACGCGATAACATTATGGGAGCATGCTTCGGCTCAGGTATTCCTGAATAAATTACTGTCAGTCAACGGCCGTGAGTCGATGGTACTGGTAGACAACCAACTTCAGCTTCACAGCGCGCCGGGTGTACTTTGCTCCGACGCTTTAGAACGCTTTCAGCAGGGTGACAATCGTGTGGCTGTGCGCAGGCGTGTATTCGTTGGAGAGTGCGTGCGTGAGCGCGTGTGTGTGTTTGTAGATCAGCTTTCTCGCCTGTTGTCCGCTCCCCGTCAGCGGGTCGTCACATCCACTATTGCTTCGACTTAGCTCCGGCATCCTGCCGTGTCGATCTCTACATGTCGATCAGTCCGGTATCCTGCAGTGTCGATCTCTACATTTCGATCAGTCCGTTTCTCGCTCTCGTCCGTCGTCTCCCGCGTCATCCTCCGCCGTGACCAGACAACCCATACACAATCTCACCACTGAGGCACTGACCGCCGACCGATGACTGCATCGGCCATGGCCGGCTCGCGCGGTGTGTGTGTGTGTGTGTGTGTGTGTGTGTGTGTGTGTGTGTGTGTGTGTGTGTGTGTGTGTGTGTGTGTGTGTGTATGTGTGTGTATGTGTGTGTATGTTTGTGTGTGTGTGTGTGTATGTGTGTGTATGTTTGTGTATGTGTGTGCGTATGTGTGTGTATGTGTGTGCGTGTGTGTGTGTGTATGTGTGTGTGTATGTGTATGTGTATGTGTATGTGTGTATGTGTGTATGTGTGTATGTGTGTATGTGTGTGCGTGTGTATGTGTGTGCGTGTGTGCGTGTGTGCGTGTGTGCGTGTGTGCGTGTGTGCGTGTGTGCGTGTGTGCGTGTGTGCGTGTGTGCGTGTGTGTGCGTGTGTGCGTGTGTGCGTGTGTGCGTGTGTGTGCGTGTGCGCGCGTGTGCGCGTGTGTGTGCGTGTGCGTGTGTGCGTGTGCGTGTGCGTGTGCGTGTGCGTGTGCGTGTGCGTGTGCGTGTGCGTGTGCGTGTGCGTGTGCGTGTGCGTGTGCGTGTGCGTGTGCGTGTGCGTGTGCGTGTGCGTGTGCGTGTGCGTGTGCGTGTGCGTGTGCGTGTGCGTGTGCGTGTGCGTGTGCGTGTGCGTGTGCGTGTGTGCGTGTGTGTGTGTGTGTGCGTGTGTGCGTGTGTGTGCGTGTGCGTGTGCGTGTGCGTGTGCGTGTGCGTGTGCGTGTGCGTGTGCGTGTGCGTGTGTGCGTGTGTGCGTGTGTGCGTGTGCGTGTGCGTGTGCGTGTGCGTGTGCGTGTGCGTGTGCGTGTGCGTGTGTGCGTGTGTGCGTGTGTGCGTGTGTGCGTGTGTGCGTGTGTGCGTGTGTGCGTGTGTGCGTGTGTGCGTGTGTGCGTGTGTGCGTGTGTGCGCGTGTGTGTGCATGTGCGTGTACGTGTGCGTGTCTGAGTGTGCGTGTGCGTGTGTGCGTGTGTGCGTGTGTGCGTGTGTGCGTGTGTGCGTGTGTGCGTGTGTGCGTGTGTGCGTGTGTGCGTGTGCGTGTGAGTGAGTGTGCGTGTGCGTGTGCGCTGGATCGACTCGGATAGGTAAGTGCAGCTGTTAGCGTCGATGTGCTCCTCTAGCAGACAGTGCCACAGCATCTCGCCTCAGTCGACAAATGTTTACAGTTTAGATCATACTATATATGCGTGTCAAACTAGTGCGGTGCCGTATATGAACGGCGTTGCACTTTGCCCTCGATGAGGTGCGTGTGCCGGTTTTCGACAGTGACACATTGCGTTCATCTTTGTTCAGACGCTCTTGAGCGACTTGCAGCCCATACCGTATCAAAACGTTCGCCTTATTTACATGTGGGTGAGTGCGGTGGTGGTTCAGTGCATGTGAACTGGTCCAATCCATGAACGCAATAATACAGATACATCGCAGCAAGTGCTGCCAAGTGCGTGGTGTTTTCCTGCACGTGTTCCAGCCATGCTCGTGAGTTGTCACCAACGACAACTCACGTCTCTGGTTGAGGCGAGCTATGGTTCAACAATTCACGACGGAAAGCCAACCACAGCAATGACCCGCTGCAGCCGACGACGGCGGCCATACGTCGCGACTGACAGACCGCGCTGAGCTAAAGCTGCAGGAGACAAACGGGAGGGGGGGACAAACGGGAGGACGAACGGGGAGTACAGACAGTGGCTGTCGAGCGGCGAGCGGACATCGATAAAGTACCTACAAAGCTGCAGCAGGAGAGCGGTCGGGTCACCATCGATCAGCGCAGACCTTGCAATGCAGCCGAGCTCAATACGACGGGCCGGGTACGGGTAGGACCTGTAGTCATGTCTGGCCACCTCCCGGTCCCAGCCGAGAACAGAAACCAGCTCCGACCGCACTCTGCTCAGACGAGAGATCCACACTGATTGGCGTGCAGATCAGAAATGATCGGATCTCTCCGCGTGGAGGAGCCACACGCCTTCATTGCCGTCCCTGGGATGGCGACTTGATTGATGGCTCGTTGATTTCCAGGTCAGTCCGCACCGTGACGGCAAAGCGGGACCGCACTGGTGACCGCTTGCCAACCACCCAGTGTGTACTCGTATATGGTATCTGGTATACGAACGAGTAAACAACGCATAATACAGGTCGGTGTTATAAACCGCTAATACGGCTGTCAGTGCTATACAGGGTGCATATGGAAGCGTGCAAAGTTGTAGCATTCAATGCTTGTACCATCCAAAACAGCACCATCTAACGCTTGCGATATCCAAATTTCGGCCGGGTACAAGGCCCTATAACAACAGGTTGGACGAACTTTTATACCAAAATTATACCAAGTTTTCCATGGCATTTAATCATTTTATTCATGCAACAATTAATCGCACTTATATTATAAGTTTAGAAATATAAACATATTGATGATACATAATTCTTAGTTTTGTATTTATAAGAAACATTAACCCGCGCACTGCAGGGGGGTTGATTTCCGCCCCCCCCCCCCCCTCCCCCTCAGGTTTTTCAAAGATAGCGAAAAAATGGCGGCGCGCAGCGCCGCTGGGTTTTGATACACCTGTTAGGAAATCAATTGCGCACACTTTGAGATAAAAAAAATATGCTCGGGTCATCTCAGGTCAGGTCACCAGACCAGGTCAAGTGACCCCACCACCAAAAATGCAGTTGTGCCAAAGCCAGAGTTTTTCACCGATCAGGTTGAACCTTACAGGATGTCATGAGGGCATCAGTACTTACAATTCTTATAACTCTGAATTTTGATATCGGTGACCTAAGGTCAGGTCAATTTCGTAACCTCCCCATAATAAGTCAATGGGGAAATATACAAATGCTTCCTATTTCAAGGATATGCATGGTACTAGTCCAAATACTTCTGGATCATGTTATTATAGAATATTCTTGATGATCCAAGTGTAAGTTTTGTTCAGTGACCCCTATTGCGTCATTTGAGGTCATGCGAGGTCACCATCACTTTTTTTGTCAATAACTCTCGGCATAATGAAGATAGAGAAGTAAAACAGACATCAATGTGTTTGTCTCGTCGAGAAACGTCTTCCCATGTGCAACATGCCCTACTTAGGTCACCACTTGACCTTGACCTTAGGTCAAATTGTTAAGTTGACTTAACAAGGTCACCATATATATCATTCAAAGCGCCTTGACAAGATAAACACAATGGCGTAAACAGTTTTTCGTTATCTTTATTAAGTAAAAAGTTAATAGCAAAAAACGATTTAGCAAAAAAAAAACGGATTTTTCTTTTCTTTTGACCTCTGGAGCCTCACATATTGACCTGAGATCAAATCTGAGGACACTTTAGCGATTACAAATTTAACTGGCTGGCGTTTGCTTTTTTCCGTTTGTTTCTAACTATCATTGTTTCTGAGATATATGGGAATCTCTGGGGCGATGTCCTAAAACAGGAAAAAAACTGGAAAATTTGACATTTGATGACCTCTGGTGACCTCAATTTTGACCTGACTTAAAAAACACTGAAATACTTTCGATAGAACATGTAAGAAGCTATCAAATGCCTTTTTACGCTTCACGCTACGTTGCGTAGTTCTCGAAATCTCAGGGGGGGGGCGGAAATCAACCCCCTGCAGTTCGTGTTCGGCGCAAAGCCCCTGCAGTGCGCGGGTTAAGAACTTTTCGTATGAAATCTGAAATAGTGGACTGAACTCCAAAATAGCAACTAACTTTGCCAGATCATACAATTCTTGTGCGCTAAAGACAGATGTAATGACGGCCTTGACGCAAATGAAAATGACCCGCGCTTGCCCGGTGTCTGGTACCGTGCTGGAAACTTAATTTGTTTTTGCTTGTCAGTGTAATACGATTTTGACGAAGTTAAGTGAGTAATCATGGTTTTGTAATTAATGGAATTTACAGCTCCCATCAGTGAATTTGAATACGGCGTAACAGCCGAAATATTTATTTTGTGGAAGATCGTGCAAAGGGAGAATTGTTCATTGTTGTTGTTTGCTGGCAAAATCAGTGCACTATTTTAGTAACATATTGCATACATACAATGCTAATAATAATAATGTTAATATTTGTACATAGTGTTAAGTGTACAATAATACTCATGGGCGTCGCCACTGTGACTGGGGAAACTGAGGACATTGTCCCTAGTATTTTTTTTAGACCCCTTATCTGATCCCATGTTTAAGTACACAAGCATAAACTTGGATTTGTCCCTACTAATTTTGAGACAGTGGCGACACCATTGATAATACTCCAGACTGCAAAGTATGCCATTTTCAACAAGGTTTTGTCTGTGCTGTCCCATCCTGGCTGGTGAAATATATGTATGAGCGGTCCCACATAGCCATGGTTTTCAGAAGCTTATGTCTCCACAACTGCTTGATTGATGTGGCTAAAAATTTGCAGACAAAAATGTTCATGTCATAAAAATATTGTATGCAAATTCTGAAATTTTGGGTTGTTGTGTTTAGGAGCAACGCACCAACCGGCAACCCTGTATTCCTTATGGTGGCAGTGTCCTAGCATTGGGAAATTTGGGTGGAAAATGACACTATGGATACTATTTCTCCACTCTTCTTACCAAGTTTTACTGCAAATTTTCCATTCCTTATTTTTCAATGTATTGGATAATTGGATCCCTGATACTGATTTATGGATGCAATCATAGGGACAGCATGTGGAGGGATAGGTAAGAAAGTGCATAAGTAATCAATAATTCTGGTGAGCAGGCAATTGGGTATTGATAAAGTGAGTAATATGTTTATTGGTTCAATTTTCCTCTCTTTATGCATATTTTTGGCCAGAATTTTCCACTCAGCACCCCAGCAATCCTAGGACCCTGTATGGTGGTGATTGTTGTGCAACTTGCAGCAGCCACAACCTTCCAAACTTGCACTCTCTCTCGGCCAGCCCTGGCTGACCAGCCTGGTCATGTGACCACCAGCTGGTGCAGGGTCCCTGTTTAACTAAAAACAAAGCTTTAAGTGTCTTTCCCATAAAACAAAACAGTCTGTTCGGTTTCCAACCCAATAAGGGTGTTTTACTGGTTTCGATGGGTTGGTATGGATCTCTAGCTGGTCTTGTGCGGACTGGTGCTGATTCCTGGTCCGTGTGGTGCAGATTTTCGCTATTGGCTGGTGCGCTGCGTCAGCTCCTTGCCAAACTTTGCAGTCTGGATAATACTTATACCAACATTTGCAATTGAACATTAAAATATAAAGTTTCAGAATGTATGTCATTTCCACATCCATGTTTTTGTTTCTTCTGGAAGATGATTATTTTAAATTTTGGTAGTGTAAATAATCGCAGTTAAGTTGGGCATTTAAAGGCCTAGAAAATGCATGGTTTTGATGATTCACACTCCATTATGCTTCAACGTGCATATATTGATTTGATATTGGACCCTACTGGTGATAGTTCAGATATTTGATATTTGTAATGATCATCAGGGTTACAAATATTACATTTTGTTAGTTCATCTGTCATCATACTTGCAGTGTGTTCATCATGTATTTATTTTATCAGACTTTGCAGTCTTGAGGTTGAGCATGGGCTGGGTGTGAACATCTCTGACGCAGACATTGTCGGCGGAAGCACGGCTATCAGTGCCAGAAGACGTCGGTGCCGTGGACCACGCCCTCCTTGCCGACTTCCTCGAGGAGCATCCCACCGAGGACCACCAGGTGGATTCCGACCTCCAAGAAGCCAAGTCACTTCTAGAAGAAGCCAGTCAAAGCCGTCCGACCACGTCCCTCTCTGCTGCCTCGCCGGTGGACCCGCAGAACGGTGTGTCGGCTGAGCAGTATGGCATGGCTCACGCGGCTGGCTACGTTTCAGCCAAGTGCCGCAAACTCGACCCCAGTCTGGGAGTTCCCTCGGCGTTCTCCACCGAGACAGCGTCAGCCGAGACAATGTGAACCCGGCTGCGGAGCCAGGGTGGACTCAGTGTCCCCTCCACCAAGTAGCTGGGGAAATTCAAGGAAATGGTGGCAGCCTTCTGCACACGACAACACCTGGAGCCGGACCGCCTCTCTCGCAGCCCGAGACTTGTCGAGTCGCTGGTAGAGACTGAGCGAGGAGCCAGACTCCCCGGACGTTCGGATAGTGCGCAGGTTTGTCCGGCTGCGCACGTTCATTCGGCTCAGCTTCGTGAACAGAATGCGCGGAGAAGAGGCGCTGGAAACGCGTGAGAAGAAGAAGAGGAGACATTACCTTCAGTAACCGAGCTCCGCCGACGCTGCCAACCTGTGCCGCTGCCCTCATCGCGTACTGCGCCTGGATCGGAAGGCGGCTGTTCATCAACAACTGAACGGCGGCACGCAGTATGCCTGCGGCGGCGGCGAGGGCGACGGCCTCACCACCACCGAGGCGCTGCTGCGTCTGCAGGCTGACATTTACTCGGAGCTGGCCGGGCGGCGGTGGCGGCAGCATTGGCGCGGCTGTCTGGCGGCCGCCGCCTTCCAGCGGCGCGTCTGGTTCTCGTGGCCGGTGGTGCTGCTCTTCGCTCTGGTGGCCGCCGCGCTGCTGGTGAGCGCCGCGCTCACCCCGGACGGCGGCGCCGGGAAGGCGGTGGCAGCGGTGCTGGTGCTGGCGCTGGTCGCGGCCAACGCTGCGCTCTCCGTCTGGCAGCGGGCGCTGGCCGACGCCGTCAGCGAGCGAGCGGACGCTGGCCGACGGCGAGCTGTCCGCTAAGGCGGGGCCCGGCTGGCCGAATGGCTGGGACGCGCGGCGGCGACGGCAGCCGACTCCGGCGGCTGGGCAGAGGCTGAGTACCGGCACCTGCACGCGCCGCCCTCGCCCTGCATCGGCCTGCAGTGGACGTACCGCGACGGCAGGCTGGTCAACCTGCCGGCCCCGCTGCTGCCTCGTGGAGACTGAACTCGCCGTTCTGAGGCGGCGGGCGATGTTCGGTAGCACGGCGAGCGGTGGACAGTGGTGGCGGCGGGTAGCGGTGGATGGTGTCAAAGCGGTGGTGCTGGTGGCACTGACACTGGGATGTGTGTTCGGTACGGTTTTCGGCAGGGTGCTGTGGGAAGCTCATTGATGCGGTGTTGAGGAAAGCTGCGAGCTGTTGGTGGTCCTCCCTGTATGCCGTGTACTGTCACTGAGTGAAAAGGTGGATACCGGTGTTGGCAGGCCGGCGAGAACAAATACTCAGGTGTATGCTGTTGTAGCGAAGGCTCGACCGGCGACCCTAGCTGGGCCCATTGCATGTTGGAATTAGATGCCTCCAGGTTTTATGCTAGACTAGCGAAGCCGTCCTCCAACATGTAAACATACAGGCATACATTTGCTGCTCGTAGAAGTATTTCACTTCCGTAATACATATATTGTACGCAGTTTTTTCTTCTTGTGGCCAGACTAAAAGCTTGATTTTAGTCGCTTTAGCTTGTAATTGCTTACGATGTGTATCTTATGTGTTCTATCTCGTTTCTCAGGCCGCGTAGATAACGCGCTTCTTCGTTATTTTGTAGTGTATTCTGTTGGCGCGACGTGTAGTCAGTATCTTTGCCAGTTTCTGATTTCTGCTGCCTGTTGTCTCTGGGTAGTGGGTATGTGCCATGACTTCGAAGGAATGTGTTGCAGGATGTGCTCAAGTAATGCAATGGAATGTGATACGTGTGTGGGGAAGTTCGGAACTATTTGCGTGCTACATGTGCTCGAATATATGTAGTAAACAGTCACAATGTCTGATGCTGGTCATGAATTTTCGAGATTGCGGAAAGCGAAGAGCTTGCAACCAGTGCAGTGGCGGCTCGTGATCCTCAAGTACCTGAGGCCCAACTTCCAAGTCCGAGAGTCGCAACGGGAAGGATACGTCCGTATGCCCGTATGCAATACTGAAATTTTCAAATATCTGACAAATACTGTGGCTTTGGGGCGACCTCAAACATTTTTGGAGGTAATGTCACTTGACGTGACCTGGTAACCTGACCTGAGATGACGTGAGGTAATTGTGTTGTGTTGTAAATTGTGTAAAATGTAACACGATGTGGGTAATTGATGCCAGAATAGCTGTGCCAAATTTTGCGGTGCTACGCGTTGCAGTTTTTCTGCTATTCCCGAAAGACTTAAGGATGGGGTCGAAATGACCCCCTCCCAACCAGGGCGAGGGTTAATCTATTCGTCGAATTCAAATAATCTTTTCTTAACCTAAAAAAAACTCTACCCTACATAATTATCTTATCTAGATCAACTCTGTAATTCATCCGTCCGTCGAGTTTAAACTAAATATACTCCAAACCGTACATTCCAAAGTGGCTCATGACATTTGGGGTGATAATCGTACTACATGGTACCAAAAGTCGCCCTTAGTGGCTGACTTACATGATGCTGGTAAACGTCTTGCTATTGAAGTAGATGACCCGTTATGTATATATCGACCCCGGATCTGGATAGAAGAAGCAGTAGCGAACATGGCAACATGCATTTTTTAAATAAATAGTATTTAGAAGTGTTCGAAACTCAATATGGAAAACTCCTCGACCTCCATAGCCTTAACATGTAAATGCCCTCGGGCGTCCTCGTGGTGACGTCACGGGGGGATTGCCAGGCCTAGTCGGAACTAAATTTCGCCACGGCCTGGCCGGGTAGGGGACATAGTCAGCATCCAAGCTAGCAGCAGCTAAAATCGTGGTATCCAGCCACATACAAAGTAGTGGCAGCCAAAGCTTGCGACCTCCAAACATAGAACACCGAGGACATCTACCTTCCGGGAACTATTGGTTCAACTATCGCCCGGTAGATGTCTCACCATAGCCAGTGGTGCGACGAAACGCTAGTTGATCGACGTCCCTGGGACACGTTGGAATGATTTACAGTGAAGCCCGGCATTGTCAGTGCCGCCGCCGCCGCCCGCGGGGTCTCAGCCGACCACCCGGCTGCGCCGGGCTGTGCGCCCTGGCGGTAGGTAGTCTTGCCTGGTGGTGGGAGAAATGTTCGCTTCTGCTGAGCCATGGGAACCGTAGGAGCCCGTTTATTTCCTTAGTGTTTTAGCTGGGTGTGCATTGATCTGGGTATGATGATTTTAGTGAGTAGGTTTTCGGTACATATGGAGCTATCACTTCAGGGTGTTTAGCTGTTTTGCCACTTAAAGGGAATAGGTCACTTTGAAATTTGTCTTGAAATTGTGCTATACGGGGTATTTTGAGCTGGAAAAACGAATATGGCATTTGTTTGGACGATAGATGGATGTCCGTCGAAAAATGAGCATGTTTCTCTTTTCTCCTTCATGGCCATAACAAAAATTGCGTGACAATTATGACGTCATGCGTATGGTATAGCTTGGATATGGAAACTATTGCACACAATAACGACGGACTTTAGACATATATACGCAGGCTGCGTGTAACGTAAACAACCGTTGTGGGAACCCGAAACAAGTTTCGGGAAAATGAAACTTCCTTTAAAAGGGGCCACTAGTGCTGTGTCGAAATTACTTAACGTATGGAGCTAATTTTTTCTCACAACCCATTTTTCGATCTGCTCTACAAATCTGCTATCTCAGTTCAAAACTCCATGTTAAAGGTGAACTATTGCCTTTAATAATCTGGAGTAGGGATCTTTGGACCTCGCTTAGATACGGTATGTATATGTATGTACCTACAAACCAGTCAAACGTTCTTATTGGATAGGGAACCAAGCTGGCGATTCTTCAACATTCTTTTCCAATGTGAAGGAGCACTTTGTTTTTTTTGTTTTGACCTCCGTTGACCTAAGATGACCTTGTAGGGGTCACTGAGCAGCAGTTGCATAGGGTCATCAAGAATGGGCTATACAAACATGAATCATGATCCTGAAGTAATTGGTCTGATGTAATGCGTATTCTCTGAATGGGAAGCATTTTCATATCTTCATATTGACATAATGGGTAGGTCACGAAATCGACCTGCCCTTAGGTCACAGATATACACAAATCTGCTGTCAATCAATATGCGATGTGTAGGTACTTAACCATCGCCCGTGCAGCGTCCGATCAGTGCGTGATCGTGCAAGGCGGGGGGGGGGGGGGGTACGACCCCCCCCCCCCTAGCGTTTCGCCCCTAATTGGGATAGAGCTTAGATTGAAAAACGAGCGTGTTGCTTGTCACGAGAGGAAGCCATTGATATCTGATTTTAAGGTCCTAGGTCATTATGTGACCTCTGAAGTCATGGCAATGACCCAAAATTCAACCAAATGCGTATCAAATTGAAATTCATCGTGCTAGAATCTCGAATGAGCATATAATTATGCTAAATGGATGCCAAATTTGAAACCAGTGTCACAAAATGTCCTAGAAACTGCCAAATTCCAAAAAGGTCATGTCAGGTCATGCATTTGAGATCAGTGACCTCGGTTGATTTTTAGGGGTGCATGACCCCAGTGGAACATATAATTATGTAAAATGGATCCCATATTTGAAATCAGCGTCACAAAATGTCCTAGAAACTGCCAGAAGCCAAACAAGTAATATGAGGTCATCGGAGGTAAGTGACCTCGGTTGACCTCTGAAAAGGACAATGGAGGTCACAATCTCAGTGGAAACCACAACTGTCACCTGGAAACACCTGTGCATATGATCCTGAACAACAAACACTATGAAACTGCACAAGTTACAAGGATCAATACTACGGGACGCCAGTTGCGCCTGACATGACCTTAAAAAACAGGTCAAAGGTCGCGGGTCATGTGATCTAAAACTTAAAAAATTGCAGCATATGTGTCACATTGTTCACAAGTACGGTACTGAAAGTTTCATCGCAATCGGTTGATATTTACGCGAGTTATTCCCGAAAAACCGAGTGGGGTAGCATCAACCCCGCACTGGCGAAGGTTAACACGCGCCCTGGAGGGGGGCGAAATCCGCCCACCCCTCCGGTTTTTCGAGGATAGAGCAAAAACGGCAGCGCGCAGCGCCGCCGTTTTTTGTATACCTGTTTAGAAATGAACTTCCCGCATTATGTAAAATTCTTGGCCTCAGGTCATCTCAGGTCAGGTCACCAGACCAGGTCACGTGATGACCTCAACTCCAAAAGGTTTGCAGTAGTACCACAGCCACAGTTTTACGCCGATCGGTTTCAATCTTGCAGGACTTCATAAGGTCATAGATACCAACAATTTGTTTATCTCGGATTTCTAATATCGGTGACCTAAGGTCAGGTCAATTTTGTGACCGCCAACACGGTTTTATCAATAACTATCGACATAATGAAGATAGAGAAGAGAAAACGGTACCAATATGTTTGTCTCGTCGAGACACGTCTCCCAATATGAAACATGACCAACTTGGGTCACCACTTGACCTTGACCTGAGGTCAAATTTCACAGTTGACCTAATCCGGTCACCATGAATATGATTCGAAGCGCCTTGACAAGACACACGCGATGGCGTAAACATTATTGCTTTATCTTTATTAGGTAAAAGGTTATTTGGGGAAAACAGTTTTGAAAACAAAATCACCTTTTTGACATTCGATGACCTCTGGAGCCTAAACTATTGACCTGAGCTCAAATCTGAGGACACATAAGTCGATTGCATTTTTCAATGACTTTCGATTGCTTTTTTCCGTTTGCTGCTAACTATCATAGTTCCCGAGATATTTGGGGGTGTTCGAACCGAAGTCTTGAAAACTTGAAAATCTGACCCTTGATGACCTCTGGTGACCTCAATATTGACCTGAAAAAAAAATGAACGAAATACTTTCGAAAGAGCTTGCCTCGAGCTATCTAACATCGTTTCCCGCTTGTCGCTACGTTGCGTGGTTTTCGAGATCATAGGGGGGGGGCGAAATCCGCCCCCCCCCCTCCAGGGCGTGTAATTATCAGAGGCCCTCCAGGGCGCGTGTTAAGCCTAATTCAATTATGTGAGTTTAAAACTGCTCGGACAAACATTGTTGCCTGTGCACGACCGTTATTTTTTTACGAAGATTGGGTCACTTAATGCAACCTGGTGACCTGACCTGAAGTGACTCGAAGTAAAACAAACATTGCAAAATGTGGTTAATTGAAGCCGTAACAGGTGCATGACAATTTGTTACAAAGACTAAGAATCGTGTTTGCGCTATTTATAGGGATTATACGGGTTTTTCCCAGAATAAATGAGTTGCATAGTAAAACGTACTTATAAAGGTGGTAGAAGTCCCACGGTAGCCACATTTTTCAGGAAATTACCTTTTCTGCACGTAAGGAAATTTCAAAGTGCGCGGTGATGTCACCGCGTACTTTCTGCAGGACCGGTCGAGGCAGAGCCAGTCATCTCTTTTATGCCAATAAAAACACCACACTTATTGCATATTTCCGGTAAAATAAGCAATATTTGAAAAATAAGCTTGTTTTATTCCAACAACACTTGTTACCTAGTTTTTCCCATAAAATTCGATATTCTTCACGATTTGTCATGCCGATACGCCACCATCAAATTATCAACGCTAAAAGCCAGAGATAAGAAAACCACAAAACCCGAACGAACAGTGTGTAGTATTAAAGAGTCCCATAAGTTTTGATTTGCATAATCATTTTGTGATCCAGTGTAGGACTTGCAGCTAATTCAAAACTCTAAAATTGATTGCTGCAAATTCTAAGATGATAAATGTGGTGGACAGTAATGCCGATCAAGTACTCTTTATCTGATACAAGTCTCGCAAAACGCCAAAGTTTTAATGCTGATAATTGCTGAAATAATGGACTAAATGAGCATTGTTGTCCCTGTTATATGTCTTAAATGTGTTTAAAGCTCATACAACTGCAAAAGAGTGCATTTCCTTTCAGGACGGAAACCCGTATAATCCCTTTAATGAGACAGTGCGTATTTCCCAGAAAAACGGCTTACATACCTATACTCAAATACACAATGCTTCCTGCTCGATAGATGTTGCGGTTTTACCGGGGTACCGCGCCATGTTGCGGTTTTACCGGGGTCCTACCGACCGCGCCATGTTGCGGTTTTACCGGGGTCCTACCGACCGCGCCATGTTGCGGTTTTACCGGGGTCCTACCGACCGCGCCATGTTGCGGTTTTACCGGGGTCCTACCGACCGCGCCATGTCGCGGTTTTACCGGGGTCCTACCGACCGCGCCATGTTGCGGTTTTACCGGGGACCTACCGACCGCGCCATGTTGCGGTTTTACCGGGGTCCTACCGACCGCGCCATGTTGCGGTTGTACCGGGGTCCTACCGACCGCGCCATGTTGCGGTTTTACCGGGGACCTACCGACCGCGCCATGTTGCGGTTTTACCGGGGTCATACCGACCGCGCCCTGTTGCGGTTTTACCGGGGTCCTACCGACCGCGCCATGTTGCGGTTTTACCGGGGACCTACCGACCGCGCCATGTTGCGGTTTTACCGGGGTCCTACCGACCGCGCCATGTTGCGGTTTTACCGGGGACCTACCGACCGCGCCATGTTGCGGTTTTACCGGGGTCCTACCGACCGCGCCATGTTGCGGTTTTACCGGGGTCCTACCGACCGCGCCATGTTGCGGTTTTACCGGGGACCTACCGACCGCGCCATGTTGCGGTTTTACCGGGGTCCTACCGACCGCGCCATGTTGCGGTTTTACCGGGGACCTACCGACCGCGCCATGTTGCGGTTTTACCGGGGTCCTACCGACCGCGCCATGTTGCGGTTTTACCGGGGTCCTACCGACCGCGCCATGTTGCGGTTTTACCGGGGTCCTACTGACCGCGCCATGTTGCGGTTTTACCGGGGTCCTACTGACCGCGCCATGTTGCGGTTTTACCGGGGTCCTACTGACCGCGCCATGTTGCGGTTTTACCGGGGACCTACCGACCGCGCCATGTTGCGGTTTTACCGGGGACCTACCGACCGCGCCATGTTGCGGTTTTACCGGGGACCTACCGACCGCGCCATGTTGCGGTTTTACTGGGGACCTACCGACCGCGCCATGTTGCGGTTTTACCGGGGACCTACCGACCGCGCCATGTTGCGTCTGCTGCTGCTGCCGGCACCTCCGCCCACACTGGACGATCGGTGGTGACCTACCGGCCGCGCCATGTTGCGTCTGTTGCTGCTGCCGGCACCTCCGCACACACTGGACGATCGGTGGTGACTCCTCGGCCGCGCCATGTTGCGTCTGTTGCTGCTGCCGGCACCTCTGCACACACTGGACGATCGGTGGTGACTCCTCGGCCACGCCATGTTGCGTCTGCTGCTGCTGCTGCCGGCACCTCCGCACACACTGGACGATCGGTGGTGACTCCTCGGCCGCGCCATGTTGCGTCTGTTGCTGCTGCCGGCACCTCTGCACACACTGGACGATCGGTGGTGACTCCTCGGCCGCGCCATGTTGCGTCTGTTGCTGCTGCCGGCACCTCTGCACACACTGGACGATCGGTGGTGACTCCTCGGCCGCGCCATGTTGCGTCTGTTGCTGCTGCCGGCACCTCTGCACACACTGGACGATCGGTGGTGACTCCTCGGCCGCGCCATGTTGCGTCTGTTGCTGCTGCCGGCACCTCTGCACACACTGGACGATCGGTGGTGACTCCTCGGCCGCGCCATGTTGCGTCTGTTGCTGCTGCCGGCACCTCTGCACACACTGGACGATCGGTGGTGACTCCTCGGCCGCGCCATGTTGCGTCTGCTGCTGCTGCCGGCACCTCTGCACACACTGGACGATCGGTGGTGACTCCTCGGCCGCGCCATGTTGCGTCTGTTGCTGCTGCCGGCACCTCCGCACACACTGGACGATCGGTGGTGACTCCTCGGCCACGCCATGTTGCGTCTGCTGCTGCTGCTGCCGGCACCTCCGCACACACTGGACGATCGGTGGTGACTCCTCGGCCGCGCCATGTTGCGTCTGTTGCTGCTGCCGGCACCTCCGCACACACTGGACGATTGGTGGTGACTCCTCGGCCGCGCCATGTTGCGTCTGCTGCTGCTGCCGGCACCTCTGCACACACTGGACGATCGGTGGTGACTCCTCGGCCGCGCCATGTTGCGTCTGTTGCTGCTGCCGGCACCTCCGCACACACTGGACGATCGGTGGTGACTCCTCGACCGCGCCATGTTGCGTCTGTTGCTGCTGCCGGCACCTCTGCACACACTGGACGATCGGTGGTGACTCCTCGGCCGCGCCATGTTGCGTCTGCTGCTGCTGCCGGCACCTCCGCACACACTGGACGATCGGTGGTGACTCCTCGGCCACGCCATGTTGCGTCTGCTGCTGCTGCTGCCGGCACCTCCGCACACACTGGACGATCGGTGGTGACTCCTCGGCCACGCCATGTTGCGTCTGCTGCTGCTGCTGCCGGCACCTCCGCACACACTGGACGATCGGTGGTGACTCCTCGGCCGCACCATGTTGCGTATGTTGCTGCTGCCAGGGGTGTAACTTTGGAAATGACATTGGGGATGCAAATCGTAGTGGGGGCCTCCTGGCAAGTTGTCAGGGGGCCTCCTGACAAGTTGTCGGGGGGGGGGGGGGTCCAGTTCATCGCCCCTGATATGCCTGCAAGTAAGCCGACGTTAAGAAACGTATGTGTTGCCACTCACGTCAGGTAAGTGGCCCAGGCTACACTATGCGTGATTTGCTGAAAATCACGTGCGTGTTATCCGTGTTGTCTGGATTTGCGTGACAGAGCAAGTTCAGCTGATAGTAAATGCATTGGGTGAGCTACACTGGCACATCACGCAGATCCCGGATGAAACGTGAAGGAAATTCCGCAGACACGTCACGGACGGAACGATGAAAAGTTCGAAATTATGAACTTGTGTTCTCCGAGATTGCGTGTTGCAGGGTTTTTATCATTTTGCTTGATTTCGCGTATTGTGGTCTATACTAGACCTAAACTTGAATAATTTGTGCTGAGTATCGTGGTGGAAGATGAATGAAGAAGCGTTTGAGCAAATTGTGAGTGTTGAACTTGTGTTGAAGCTGGTATATATTTATGCAGTGGTTTATCGATTACAAAAATGCAGTGGTATATCCATTTCCCTTGCGTGATTTGCTTGACCGGCAGATACCGGACGTCAAGGAAGTTCTGCAAACACTGAAAACACGCGCGTGATTTCCTTGACAAATCACGCATAGTGTAGCCTGGGCTTTAACCCGCGCCCCGCTGGGGTGGTGGTAACTTTTACCCCCCATCGCCCTCCCGAATTTCCTGAATAACTTGAAAACTATGACAGATAACGACTTCAACCTTTCAGTACATTATGCGGCATTAATTGTACGTCTTCTCATCAAATTTCACTGAAATTGAGGTGATATTGTGGGAGATCATGACGTTTTAATGACGTCATGTTATGCCATTTTTTGTGTGAAAAAAACGACAAATGTTTGACAATCCCAGAAAATCGAATTTTAAAGCGAATTGAAAATACAAGCTTTAAAATAAAGGAAATGACATTCACTTCAAATGGCTATCTCGGATTTTCCAACTTTTTGGTTTTTGACCCCTGAAGATAAAAATAAAATCAGAAAACTTTCCTCAAATTTTTGTGTTAAAGATATAAAAAACGGAATATATATGATAGAACCAAGTATGGACGATACCCAAACCACATTGCAATGCAATATCTTTATGTGTTACTGACTTATGGCTCCCTAAGTATAAGTAACTCATGACGTCATTTTGTAAATATACGTTTTTGTTTGCTTCTATGGACCAGAAACAGATAAATAAATTCCAATGCTGTATTTCTGAGACAAATCTGGTCTAGAAACATGCCTTTTTTATTTAGATTAATCAATTTCAAATTTTGTGACCTGACCTTGACCTTAACCCGCGCACTGCAGGGTGGGGGGGGGGGTGATTTCCGCCACCCCTCAGGTTTTTCTCGGATAGCGAAAAAACAGCGTCGCGCAGCGCCGCCGGGTTTTAACACACCTGTTAAGACATCAATTGCGCACACTTTGAGAAAAAAATAACCTCTGGTCATCTCAAGTCAGGTCACCAGACCAGGTCAAGTGACCCCACCTCCAAAAATGTTTGCAGTTGTGCCAAAGCCAGAGTTTCTCACCGACCAGTTTGAAACTTACAGGATGCCATGAGGACATAAGTACTTACAATTCGTATATCTCGGAATTTTGATATCAGTGACCTAAGGTCAGGTCAATTTCGTAACCTCTCCATAATAAGTCAATGGGTAAAATATACCAATGCTTCCTATTTCAAGGATGTGCATGATATTAGTCCAATTACTTCTGGATCATGTTATTATGGGATATTCTTGATGATCCAAGGGTAAGTTTTGTTCAGTGACCCCTATGGGGTCATTTGAGGTCATGCGAGGTCACCATCACTTTTGTGTCAATAACTCCCGACATAATGAAGATATAAAAGTAAAACAGACAGCAATGTGTTTGTCTCAGACACGTCTTCCCATATGCAACATGCCGTACTTGGGTCATCACTTGACCTTGACCTGAGGTCAAATGTTTAATTGGACTTAAGAAGATCACCATGTCTATCATTTGAAGCGCCTTGACGAGATAAACACAATGGCGTAAACAGTTTTCCGTTATCTTTATTAATTAAAAATTCATAGCGAAAAACGATTTTGCAAAAAACGGCGGTTTTTCTTTTTTGACCTCTGGAGCCTCAAATATTGACCTGAGATCAATTTTGAGGACACCATGTCGATTAAAAATTTCACTGGCTGGCGTTTGCTTTTATTCGTTTGTTTGTAACTAGCATAGTTTCCGAGATATATGGGAATTTCTGGAGCGATGTCCTAAAACAGGAAAAAAATGAAACATTTAACCTTTGATGACCTCTATAATTAATAAACTAAAAAACATGACCTTTTCCTAGAAAATGTGAAAATCCAATGTTATCCAAATGTTATTATTATGTTGTAATATTTCGGCCACAGGCCTTTATCAAACAGTAAAACATTTCGACGAAATATTACAACATAATAATAACATTTGGAGAACATTGGATTTTCACATTTTCGAGGAAAAGGTCATGTTTTTTAGTTTTTTAGTTTATTAATTATATCAAATATGTTCCTCGCACAAGCACTAAACTCTATAAAGTACTTTGATGACCTCTGGTCACCTCAATTTTGACCTGATCTAAAACAATACTGAAATACTTTCGATATAACTTGTATCAAGCTATCAAATGCCGTTTTCCGCTTGTCGCTACGTAGCTTAGTTTTTCGAGATCTCACGGGGGGAAATCAACCCCCCTGCAGTTCGTGTACGGCGCAAGTACTGCAGTGCGTGGGTAAAGCTTTTTTTAAAGTTAAAAATAAATAAATGTAAAGTTGTAAAATGGCTGCTACAATCGAATTATACGTGTAAAATAACCCATACAACATGTGTTGCATGACTTTTGTAGACCTCTTGCCAATATTGACCTTTTTTACCTTTGCTTACAATTTCATTTTCGCTTATACGGGAGATGCAATATACCTTTGAGAACACCTAGTGAGATAATAGTCGCAATCTAAGGCTTTGAATGGAAAGTAGGGCCCAAAAACTCATACCTCAGTTTTGACCTTTGACCTGACCGTAACCTTACATATGACCTTGAACACCAAATTTTAAGCATTCTTTAGATTCATCTCCTTGAGACCTTTCGATCACCGCCTTCCGCGTCTCGTTACGGTCATTGATTCGGAAGATACGATGGGGGTAAAATTTACCCCCCCAACAATTCAACAATAATGCAAATAATTCCAATTACGACGAAACAATGTACAGCCACATTAAAATGTAATTATTTAACTATTATGGCCATTAGAAATGAACCCAAATTGCTGAAGTCTAAATAGTTAGGCACTGGAATAAATATACGCAAGGAAAAATAGAATGCTTTAATGATTTACGACTTTGAAGAACTTCTTAACGATACACGCACTATAAGTGTGCTTTTTGCCGAACTCTCCCGATTCGACTGCAGTGATTTCAGTTTTCATGAGCTGTCTATTGCTTTTCTCCGTTTGTTCTTAGTTATCATAGTGCCGAAATATTTGGGGGTGTTCCTAGCGAAGTCCTAAAACTGGAAAATCTGACCTGATGACCTCTGATGCCCTCAATATTAACCTGAGCCAAATAATATATGAAGTAACTTCGAATGTACTTGTCAAGAGCTTTCAAACGTTTTTTTCCGAGCCTCTCTAGCCCTTTTAGTTTTCAAGTTAGAGGGGAGGGGGTAATTTCCCCCCCCCCCCCCCCCCCCCCCACCAGGGCGAAGTAGTCTCAGAGGCCCACCGGGGTGCGGGTTAAGCATGCGGAAGGGCCTCTCTTAAGCACACAGGGGCTTCCTTTGTGTTCTGACGGGCCCTCCTTTAAGCTCAGAGGGGCCTCCTTTAACACGCGCCCTGTGGGGGGGGATCCGCCCACCAAGTTTTTTTCTCGAGGATATCAGAAAAACGGCGGCACGCAGCGCCGCTGGTTTTTTGGATACCTGTTCGGATTTCAACTACCCACATTACGTGCAATTCTTGACTTCGAGTCATCTCAGGTCAGGTCACCAGACCAGGTCACGTGATACTGATGACCCCACCTCCAAACGTTTGCGGTCGTACCACAGCCACAGTTTTAGGCCGATGGGTTTCAAACTTGCAGGACTTCATAAGGTCATAGGTACCTACATTTGTTTTACTCTGATTTGTTTATATCGGTGACCTAAGGTCGGGCCAATTTCGTGACCTCCCCATTGACCTCCCCATAGCGAGCGGCGCCTGATTTAAGTGCCTGTGAGCGCTTGTGCGCCAATCGCAAACATGTACGTCCGATGTGTAAAGCGAAAATGAAATAAAAATGTATCTCTCTCTCTCTCTCTCTCTCTCATTGTAAGTCAACGGGAAAATATTAAAATGCTTCCAATTCTGAGGATACGCATGATATCAGTCCAATTCCATCTGGATCATGTTATCATAGGCCATTAATTGATGATCCATGCGCAATTTTCGTTCAGTGTCAGCCGAGGTCTACAGGGTCAGCTACAGGGTCAGCCGAGGTCATCTGAGGTCAACTACGCTTTTTTTTATTCAATAACTCGACATAATGAAGATATATAAGTGAAACCGGTACCAATGTGTTTGTGTCATCGAGACACGTCTCCCAATATGCAACATGACCAACTTGGGTCACCACTTGACTTCATCCTGAGGTCAAATGTATAAGTTGACCTTAACTGGTCAAAAAAATATGATTATAAGGGCCTCAACGAGACGAACACGATGGCGTCAAAATAATTGCCTTATCCTGTATTAGGGTAAAAAGTTATTTGTGAAAACTGTTTTGCTCTAAACAGCCTTTTTGACCTTTGATGACCTCTGGAGCCCTAACTATTGACCCGATATAAAATTTGAGGACACCATGGCCATTGCACATTTCATTGCTTTTTCCGTTTGTTCCTAGGTATCATAGTTCTTGAGATATTTGGGGGGTTTCTGGAGCAAAGTGCTAAAATTGGAAAATTGTATAATTTGACCCCATATGACCTTGAAGATATTGACCTAGGGTCATTCAAATTTCGCAAACAGAGTTCCCTACAGAACCTCCCTACCCTACAAATTGCGTTATTGTAGCTCTTATGGTGTGCGGAATCCCCCCCCCCCTCCAAGGCGTTTAATTATCAGAGGCCCTCCAGGGCGCGTGTTAAGCACATATGGCCTCTTTTAAGCACAGAGGGGCCTCCTTCAAGCACAGAGGGGCCTCCTTCAAGCACAGAGGGGCCGCCTTTAAGCACAGAGGGGCCTCCTTTAAGCACAGAGGGGCCTCCTTTAAGCACATGAAGCCTCCTTTAAGCACAGGGGGCCTCCTTTAAGCACAGAGGGGTCTCCTTCAAACACAGAGGGCCTCCTTCAATAACATGGGGCCTCCTTTAAGCACAGAGAAGCCTCCTTTACGCACAGAGGGGCCTCCTGTAAGCACAAGGGGCCTCCTTTAAGCACAGGGTCCTCCTTTAAGCGCAGAGTGGCCTGCTTTAAGCGCAGAGTGGCCTGCTTTAAGCGCAGAGTGGCCTGCTTTAAGCGCAGAGTGGCCTGCTTTAAGCGCAGAGTGGCCTCCTTCAAGCACAGGGTGGCTCCTTTAAGCATAGAGGGACATAGAGGGAGCACTTGCACTTGCACCTCCAATGTTGAATGTTGCATCCCCAATGTTCTTTTTGCATCCCCAATGTTTATTTTATAAGGAGGCCCCCTTAGAAAAAGAGGTCCCTACGGGAGGACAGGAGGCCCTTCTGTGCTTGAAGGAGGCCTATCTGCGCTTAAAGGAGGCCCCCTGAGCTTAAAGGAGGTCCCTCTGTGCCTAAAGGAGGCCCCTGTGCTTGAAGGAGGCCCCGCTGTGCTTAAAGGAGGCCCCGTGCTTAAAATTTGAGGACACCATGGCCATTGCACATTTCATTGCGGAAAAGCAATGAAATGTGCAATGGCCATGGTGTCCTCAAATTTTTAAGCACGGGGCCTCCTTTAAGCACAGAGGGGCCTCCTTTAAGCACAGGGGCTCATTTAAGCGCAGAGTGCCTCCTTCAAGCACATGGGGCCTCCTTTAAGCACAGAGGGGCCTCCTTCAATCACAGGGGCCTCCTTTAGGCACAGAGAGGCCTCCTTTAAGCTCAGGGGGGCCTCCTTTAAGCGCAGATAGGCCTCCTTCAAGCACAGAAGGGCCTCCTGTCCTCCCGTAGGGACCTCTTTTTCTAAGGGGGTCTCCTTATAAAATAAACATTGGGGATGCAAAAAGAACATTGGGGATGCAACATTCAACATTGGGGGTGCAAGTGCATCCTCAAAAGTATACAAAGTTTCACCCCTGGCTGCTGCCGGCACCTCCGCACACACTGGACGATCGGTGGTGACTCCTCTGGCCATGTTGCGTCTGCTGCTGCTGCCGGCACCTCCGCACACACTGGACGATCGGTGGTGACTCCTCGGCCGCGCCATGTTGCGTCTGCTGCTGCTGCCGGCACCTCCGCCCACACTGGACGATCGGTGGTGACTCCTCGGCCGCGCCATGTTGCGTCTGCTGCTGCTGCCGGCACCTCCGCACACACTGGACGATCGGTGGTGACTGCATTTACCCTCTCTCAGAATAGACACAGGTCACCTCGGTGGGCGTGGTCACGGCCCGTGGCAGTGATAGGTCACCGCCGGGGTCAGAGGGGTGTATGGCGGGCCTGCATGCCGGCCAGGACTGCCCCGGCCCACCGGGCGCACAGCATAACACAACAATAGAGATTGGTAAAGTTTTGAATCATGCCGCTTGTTGCCAGTCCAATATGGACCAGCAGAATACAACTAACAGCCACTTAATCGGATCCAACGACCACCGTCGTCACATGGGTGCTAAAAATGCTCGCGTTTAAGCCGGCGATCCACTAATAAAACGTCTCTTGGGTTGGTTTTAAGGTAGACAATTATGGTTTGCGCGCTGTCCCTGGCCGACGTAAATTCGACCACATATCGGACGTGCGAGATGCACTGGGCTGGCTCACCGCCCGACAGCTGTACGAACTTCAATCTCTCAACCTTCTTCACAAAATTCGCAGCACCGGGGAACCGCAGGCTCTCGCTTCCCAGCTTTCGGCCAATTCTGAACTTCGTTCCAGAAGTACCCGCCAGGACGCTGATTTGGCCCTCCCTCGCGTGAGAACTACAACCGGCAAGTGTCGCTTTTTATATAGTACGGTGCAGCGGTACAACACCCTGTCTCGGGACATTCGTGACATGTCTTTATTTTCATTTAAACGTAAAGTTGGCGTTCTTTTACATGATATCTGATGTCCTGTGCTGGATGTGTGTGCTTGCGATCGTGTATTGTGTGTGTTTTGTTTTTTTACTCAGTGTACGCATGTGTGTCGTTTCTAACATGTATCTCATCTTTTAAAGGGACATTGCCACCTTTCTGAAAGTTGTCAAATATACGCCGGTTGTACCCGAAAATAGGAAGTAAGTGCTGCTGAAAACAATGGTGATATGTTTTTTCTCGAAAACGACACTTAACTTGATAAAAATTAAGTTGTTTAAATTTGGGATGATGACGTCATATTGAGCTCTAGAGAGCTATATAGAAATCCTTTACGCTGCCAAAATATGGCACATTTTTCCCAGACAATTCTGGCGCTTTGAATACAAAACCAACCATTGAAACGTATCACGTATGCTTCTTCGTACACCACCGTCAAACTAGGAGCAGATTTATTCCAAATGTAGTTTGATATTTGAGGCATCTCGATTTCGCTGAAAATTGATACACTGACCATATCCGATACGCTGATCACGAATCCAATGTTTTTTTTTATCTGGGATTGTTCGTACCTTACGAAATACGGACGGTTATACATACATACGAACAGGGACGTCGGAACTATGTTTAAGTTGGGGGGGGGGGGGGGCGGAGGCATTCTGAAGTCGATTCTTTCCATGCAACGCCCATAGGCGTAATGGTAAAATCAAAAATGGGGGGGGGGCTGCCCCCCCCCCCCCTGTTCCTACGCCTATGCATACGTAGGTCCGCCGGGTATCTCGATTTCGCTGAAAATTGTTCCACAAACCATATCCGATGCGCTGATCACGAATCCAATGTTTTTGGTCTTGGATTTTCGTATCTTACGAAATACGGACGGTCATACATACGAAGGTCCGCCGTGTATCTCGATTTCGCTGAAAATTTGTGTACAGAGTACAGACCATACAGCATACTTAGGACACTGATCACGAAATCTTCCGTTTGATATTCCGATTTGTATTCTTGATGATTTTATTTCGCAGACAGTGTAATGCTTTCTACATTTATTTTCGTATCGCAGTGCAGGGAACAGTTAACAGTATCATACACGACATTGTGCCCACCCTTGACTAGCCAGATGCAACAACCTGATCAACTATTATCAAACCGAAATGTGCTTCCTTCACGAATAATGCGACAAAATGCATCCTTTGGTTACCAAAACCACACGACAGTGTCCCTATTCAGCCTTTACCGAGCAAAATAAAAAAGGTACCGTACAACACAGCCATCCAGATTATTTAAATGAGAACGATCTGCTTCAGGCAAAAACGCAGGTGAAGGGAAGGGAAATAGGCCGGCCGGAAGCGGGCGGCCACCTTGCTGCGCTCGGTCAGCTGGCCAGCCCTGCCTGCCTCCTTCGAGGGACGCTTGGCCGCTGAGCTCGGCTCCGACTCGGACTGGGGCAGACGCTTCTTTACCGCCTGTGGGTAGAGAGGGGCGGTCAACTCAAGGGGGGGGGAGCTCAGGTCATGGCACGACCACACCAACATACAGTACAACAACCAGCGTACAACAACCAGGGCCAGACACAGCAGCAGGTCACATGGGATCAGACACAGCGGCAGGTCACACGGGTCAGACACAGCAACAGGTCAAACGGGTCAGACACAGCAGCAGGTCACACAGGTCAGACACAGCAGCAGGTCACATGAGTCAGACACAACAGCAGGTCACACAGGTCAGACACAGTGGCAGGTCACAGGTCAGACACAGTGGCAGGTCACACAGGGTCAGACACAGTGGCAGGTCACACAGGTCAGACACAGTGGCAGGTCACACAGGGTCAGACACAGTGACAGGTCACACGGGGTCAGACACAGTGGCAGGTCACACAGGGTCAGACACAGTGGCAGGTCACACGGGGTCAGACACAGTGGCAGGTCACACAGGGTCAGACACAGTGGCAGGTCACACGGGGTAAGACACAGGGTAAAACACTTTCTGTCAGTGCACCATCTTATGTACAGTATGACGTCACAGCATCATATGGTAACATCAGAAAAACAGAGGCATTGTGCACCAGGGAAGCATTTCCATATTTCTTCTGACGAAGCTGTTATTATTATAAATAGGTTAGATTAGGTTAGGTTGCATTAATACATTGGACAACTTATTTACGCTTTAGGGTTAGGTTTTGTCTACAAGATGGTCTGGGGGTCTGGGGTACAACAGCTCCCAGTAGGGCTGCAGCGCAGTGAGCGGATTGTTCTAAACGTTGGTCCCTGTAACCGTAATTGCTGTAAAGGTTAGGTCAGGTTTGATTATGTTATTATAATTGCTTCCTGACACACCCTGGTTAGGTTTAATGCCTTTGTCAGAAGAAATATGGAATTTTTGCTGTGGTGCACATTGCAGCTGCTTTTCTGATGTTACCATATGCTGCCATACTGTGAATGGAATTACATGGCGCACTGACAGGTACCTACCTGAGTCGAATATTACCTACCTGTATCACTTTTGGTCAAATAATCTTACATTTCCGTAATTTATAATTTTGCTCACTGAACAATGAACAATGAACATCATCACTAGCGAACATATTGATAGAACACCACTGGCAGATACAGTTGCAGTTGAATACCAGTGGGCATAGCCCCTGCCAAATGTGAACAAAATGCAGAAAATTGGCATGTTTCAGCATTTCATATACAATATAAGCAACTTTTATTTGGTGAAATGTGTTTTGAAATCCTCCTCAGGGTAACGTAAAAGTACAATTTCCTCTTTCAATTTTGTAATGTGTCAAAACCTTCTTTTCAATCTTAAAATAATAGCATGTGGCACATTTTCCCACTTATTTTTTTTTACAAAAGTATCTGTCATAGGCGTCTGATTACCCAAATATTTTTTCTCCTAATGCTAAACAAATTGTCTTTTGTCTGGCTTATGCTCTTGTGATATTTGAAACGATAATCACAGCATAATTAGTGAATACGTTGATAGGAAAATAGGAACCTGTTGGGCCGTTAGCTGTTGGTAAATGAAATAGCATGACGACTCACCTGTACACCGTAGTATAAATCTTTGATTCGCCACACACAACACAGGGTATTCGAGGCATACCTGATTGCTCTTAAATTGAAATTATTGACTTAAAAAGATTCAAACTGGTCAAATGTTGATGGCACGGCGTAACACATCAATCAACAATCAAACATCCCGATTCGCGATCATAGAAAATCAAGGTTTCATTCCAAACAAGTACACCCGGCCATAACGAGAGCTGACGTCATCGGTACAAAACTCCATAAAAGAGTGGGCGTTACTAAGGCCCAAATTTTAAAATCACAATTGAATTTCTCTTAGACCAGATATCTGTGTTTGTTTTCAATGTTACCCCCCTAAGTTTCGCTCTAAGGCCACTAACTTAGCTATCTCAACTCAGAACTAGTGTTAAGGTGGGAATGTCCCTTTAACCCTGACACGACGCTCAGAATAGCCGGTTGTATGTATCGGAGAGTGTTTTTTACCGTAAATACAGTTTGAAGCTGTAAAATGACATCGGTTACTCGAGGACTAACAGAACTCGTGCTTCCGCCCTCCCGTCCCGCCAAATTCTGGTAGCCGTTAGGTGTTGGTGAAAGATAAATATGGAGTGATGATGTGAGGGCGGCAGACCCGGGGCGGGCGGGTATCACATTACACCGTGGGAGAACGCGTCGTCGTGTCGCGACGCGCCGAGCGCCGCCGTACTATGGATCGTCTATATATTACGTAACGCTTTCTTCGGCAATATTCAACACCCTGTTGAATGTTGCCGTTTTAATGTAACGCTTCGTAACGTTTCGACTGAGCCCCGTATATAATTAAGTAGGGCAAACATGTTTGAAGTTTGAACCCCCCTCCCCCTATCCTCTGTAAAACATACAAAATCATGCTTAATGTAGCATGAACATCGTCGTGGCGGTCAATATCTTGAATTCCAGACCCTATGTTAGTCACTCGTATAGGCTTTGTATGATTCTGTTATTGTTTCCGTTTAAGGTTCATTTTAATTATCCAGCTTTACGATAACACCCGTCCGACCCTCTCCAGCTATGTAGTATATGTGTATATATTCATATACAGACAATTATGGCATACATGACACAGGAAAGTAAACACATAGGTGGACGCGTTTCGTCATAAATGACTTCATCAGCACCATATACACAAGATGAAATCATGCACACATTCAAGAAAAGTTATACATCACAGTTTCTCTATTCAAATTATTATTTGAATGTTCTAGAAGAATGTGATATAAAACTTGTTCTAATATACAATCATTGAGGAATTTGAGACGATTAAAACTGCTTGCTAGCTTCTTCTTGGTGTAGTATTCCTTCATCTGTGTTGCTTGTTGTTGTTCCGTTCATGTCTGACAAATGTATTCATATACAGACAATTATGGCATATATGACACAGGAAAGCAAACACATAGGTGGACGTGTTTTGTCATAAAAGACTTCATCAGCACCATATACAGAAGATGAAACAATGCACACACGCAAGAAAAGCTATACATCACAGTTTCAATCTATTCGAATTATTGTTTGAATGTTCTAGAAGAATGTGATATAAAACTTGTTATAATATACAATCATCCTGAATGGCGTAATCGATGTCGCTAACGCAGAGCACGGTGGCGTAGTATTCCAGAAACTGAGAGGTGAGATTAACTCAGGTTACTTTTATGGAAACCCAGACACCCAAAGAAGTTATCCCTATTAGACCAATCATTTTGCATGGATTCCCACGCCAGCTTACAATGTAGCTATACAGCTGAACTCTATTATTTCACCTTGCATACCGAAAACTTATTCCCTGAGATCGTCTGAAGAATGCATAGAAATACTCAGAGTACGGGAGAGGCATGGCACCCTGGCATCTCTTGACGCATCTTCACTCTTTACGAATGTCCCTGTCGATGAGACGATTGATATGCTTGCTGAGAACGTGTACCCTCATGCGTCTATCCCGGCGCCACGTGTACCTAGGGAAAGAGCTAACTCAAACGTCTCTTTGAGATATGCACAAAAGACACTCCTTCCAATGCCCAGAGGGCAAACTTTACCGACAGATCGATGGGGTGGCAATGGGTTCCCCCTTGGGGTGTCATTTGCGGAAGCGTATATGGCACAGATAGAATCACTGACCTTAGAGAGCCTAGAAGAAACCTTTCACGTACTGATGACATATTTGTTGATATTGTTGACGAGGAACAACCTCAAATCTCTCAAATCCGAACTTGAAGAGAAATCAATTATCAAATTCACTTTCGAAATGTCAGTAAACTACCGAATTCCATTTCTAGATGTAACAGTTGATGCTTCAAATAAAACAATCGTTACCTCGGTTTACAGGAAACCCACTGATATTGGTAGATGTCTTAACGGCCTGAGCGAGAGCCCATATAAATACAAAGAAAGTGTAATTCGTGCATATATACACCGGGCACTGACACACTGTACAACCTGGGCCCTAGTACACCAGTAATTCAATAGGATCAGAAACATCCTAGTCAGCAACAACTTCAGCCTAACTGACATTGATAACCAGATAAAAAACAGCTCCATAATCACTTTCGATCATCAACAGAGGGTGGTGGAGCAAAACCGACCGCTGACTTCAAACTCTACTACAGAAACAGAATGTTCACAGCCTATAAGGCCGACGAAAAAGCTGCTGTGACATTATAGCCATAAACTGCATCCAAGCTGACCCCCAGAACAGTATCAAGCTGATAGTCTATTATACAAGTCCAAGGACTTCAGACCTCATCATGAACAACAACTTATCCAAAGACAGCTTCCTTCTGAAAGCCAACAATGTAGTATATGAGTTCAAATGAACTGTCGGCGACTGCGCGCGCCGCTCAAACTCGACATACATAGGCTACACAGCTACATCACTATCGCAACGGTTAACTATGCACTTACAGGCAGGCTTTACAGGCAGACGATGGCAGTGTTTATGGTTCTTCGTCCCTGTCGCAGTCCATATCTACTGTTGTGTTCAAAACCGAGGTTGACAGAAGGAGACCTAACATGGTTATCAGAAGTTTATTCAATGACAAGGTACCTGATGAATCGAAAATATATTGTATTGAATATATTAAATACAATACGTGTGTACCTATAGGTACACATGATCAATGAGACAGATATATCAATGTACATTTTGGAGTCTTTGGTAACCAACATGTTATTTCATTCGCTTTTGCATTCCTGGTAACAGAGCGGAAAGGTCAGTTTCAATTTGCAGTGTTTTATGCCGGGTCCTGAACTCATAAACCTATATATTGGAAAGCTTCTGACTATTTTGTTTTGTTTTTAAATGACAGCCAATGTTCTGCCCAAATGCGTTCAAAGTTTGCAAAGCGATGTAGTTTTTGGATAACTACTTCATCCATTACTTCAAGTACATGAGTAACTTCATCCGCATCCGTCTCGGCCAGCCGTCCACAAAACGACTACCCCGCATAACGAGCCGGACGGTCACCGAACCCAGCGCTATCCGTCCTCCTGGTACAGATATGGGCACCTCGGGTCGGTCAGCACGCAGAACAGTGCGCTGAGCGTATGAAGAAGATATAAAAAAGCCAGTGACGTTGCCTTGTATCGCATTACTGACCTAAATATCTAGCAAATACCCTGACCCCCCATTAGGTCATTACCACTGAGCCAGTGTCTCCCGAAAGCAAAAAGCCAGTTCAGTGGCAGCCGGGAGGCACCAACGAGTTCTGATATTCACATCATATTAATAATAATTAAAATTGCAGACTATTGCTATCATGGATGGACGTAAAGTTTGCAAACGATAGTGCGACCCTACATCCCCACTAAGCTGCCAAATTTCGCGGTTGTGACTGCAAGGTGCGCGGAGTCAACGAGGCGACATCAGAACGGACAGCTGACAGGTGACTGCCACTTATCGTCATTAGTATGAAATAGCTCTCTATGTAACAAGAATAACTAGGTTATGTATCAACTTGGGAGGCGAATCCCAAACAGCTTGTGGTAACATGTTTTCATATATATAAAAAATAGCAGAAAAAAGCTCTAAAGAGCTTACATGTGTGGTGATTTAATTGTTGAAAATGACTGTCATCATTGCCAGTCAGTGCCTATCGAATAATGCTACATATATTTGTTTAACATTCTACCGTGCATATTTCCGCGATTTGTTTTGTTCTTGACCGGTTACAAATTAAAATCGAATAAATAAAGCGGGTACATACAAGAAAAAATGCGTTCCTAATGATACATTATTAAGTAGAAACTGATTTGCCTTCACATTTTCGCGGACCGATGGTTCATCCGGCACTTCGTCCCCCCCCCCCCCCCCCCCCCCCTCACACTAAAAAAATCGTGGCGACGCTAGTGACATTCCCTCAGAGAAGATGACCCAGCCATCAGGATGAAGCTGGAACAGACAGTACTGGAGAGATCATCAGCTGTGGCCTGTGGATTTGTTTTGCCCGTGAAGCCTTTTTCACCGGCTGTTCTTTAATTGATCAAAGAGAAACACTCTGATATGTGGCTGACGTAAAGAACGATGCACTGTTCGGCCTGCACGACAGTGAGCTAAAGGCTGATATTGGAGTTTTACTTTTCTCTGGGTATGACCCCCTTCTCAGTGGTGCAGCTCCACTTCAGTGAAGCTGTACGTATTGGTGCACTGATACGAAGCAGAGGATGTGTACAAGACTTAGTGAACAGTGTGATCGCCAGAGGGAAGTCCATGAAGATAAAGGTCTATATTTGTGTACAAGACAAGGACAAGAAAACTTTGGTGCATTGAATTTGTGTCATTTCATTGGTAGTATTTATCTATTTATATATTGATCACCAACAGGTCAATAAACCCACTAATAGGTGAAATCAGGAAACAAGGCAAACCAAATACACACGAAAATATACAATACTAAAATACTAAAATCACATGACAACCAATCATCAATCTCCAACATCAGACGGGATTGTCTCTTACATATTGTATCACACTTGGTCTGAAGCTAGCAAACGTTGCGTGGAACGGATCAGCAGCTTGGAATCTTTCCCCATGTGCATTGAATCCCAATACAGCCCGTCAGAATAGCCCTCGCTTAGTGGTCTCCTTGTTAGCCTTGTGAGCAGACGGAACATGAATCAGTTGCGATGGTCCGGCCCTGGTTCAATGCCGTGGTACGTGGAGTGGGAAGCAGCCGAGCAGAAAGGCGGAGTGGCGGAGTCGGATCGGAATAGGATCAAGTATAGGAATATGAACTGCTCCACTGCCTAAATAGATATCTTAACCCTCGCCCTACGGGGGGGGCCTGACAGGCCCTGAGGTTTTTCTTGAATAACTTTTGACACATAAGGTGCATCTTGCTGAAATTTGTGGTGGCTGAGTTTACAACAATTATACGTAGGCTGTAAAAATGTATTTGAAATTTGTTAAGTATTTTGGGAGATAATAATGTTTTGATGACGTCATGTTGGTAAACAAATGAGAAATATTGGAAAAATCGTAGAAAACAGAGTTTTAAAGCAAATTGCAAACTCAATTTACCAAAGATACAAAATAGCATTCTCTGTAAAATGGCAAACTCGGATTTTCATAATTTTGGGTTTTTGACCCCTAAAATGAAAAAAATGGGGAAAATCCCCACAAAATCAAAATTTTCAAAGATATTAAAAAAACAGAAT
Organism: Chirona hameri; assembly: GCA_036785665.1. Lineage (NCBI taxonomy): Eukaryota > Metazoa > Arthropoda > Thecostraca > Balanomorpha > Balanidae > Chirona > Chirona hameri. The sequence continues at coordinate 25,407 of JAXIVJ010001963.1, read as the reverse complement.
ATATGTGAGATAACTGAGTATGGAAAATACTCATACCAAATTTCAAATCAATATCTCTATTATTGACTGAGTGATGGCTCCCTAAGTGTAAGAAACTGATGACGTCATTTTTTAACATAACTTTTGTTGACATTTTTGGACAAAATACGAACAAATAATTACTTTTTTGTATTTCTGAGCCAAAACTGGTCTAGGAACATGCCTTTTTATTTACATTTATCAATTTCTCATTTTGAGGTTTTCAGAAGAGCAAAATCGCTGTTCTGGACGTGTTAAATCCGAGGCCATTCACTTGACCTGGAAGGTCACCCGTTGACCTGAAACCTAAAAATCGCATACTTTTAGATTCCTCTCATGACAGGCAACATGCTGGTTCTTACCGCATTGCTCGAAATTGCTTGGTCCGTAGGACGAAGGTGAAAAAGCTTCCGTGGGGCGAGGGTCCCCCCCCCCCCCCCCGGTCGCTTTCCACGTGCCCCAAGTCATGTCTGCCACGTCAGTCGTCACTAATGCAGAAAGCAGTATGGGAGCGCAGTCGAGGGGAGAGAAAAAGGGTCAGGTACTGGGCACACGGCAATAGGCGCGGGGGGGGGGGCGGCTGGCGGAGTGGCGCCTGGCCACTACTACTAAGCTTCGATGCATTAAAGGAAATAGTTCACCTTCAACATTAGTTTTAAACTGAGATAGCAGTTTTGTAGCCCGTGTTGGGAAACCCCTATCTGCAAGTCTTCTTGACTGAAAAGACTTTCCAGACGAATATATTTGATTTTTTGGCGAAGGAATGTGGTGCTGGCGAAAGAATGTTGTACTGGTTTTAGCCCGGGCAGAGGCCATACCATCAGCCAATCAGCTTGCAGCTGGTGCTAGCAAGCGAACGCCGGCCGCCGGTTGGCACATCTCCAATGCGATTCTATCCTTACGCGACTACTTTCGAATCTGATTGGCTGAACCATTTTTTACATTCGCGTGACGTCAGGACTCTGACTCAGAGAGTATGCATATAGTTTTTTTAATAAACAATACAAATTTACGACTTTATGTCCTGAATCGGCGCGATATAAGGCCATTTTTGACAATATAAAAATAAATTGTATTACAAAATATAATCAAATCGTGTTTGGTAAAAAAAATACAAGGTGAACTATTTCCTTTAAATATGTGTGTTATTCCATTGGTGGTATAGGAACATTAACTGCTACACTGCCTAAACAATTCTCTGAATTGTCCCCACGGTCGTTTTCCACGTGCCCCGAGTCATGTCTGTCACGTCACTAATGAAGAAAGCAGTGTGGGAGCGCAGTATAGGGGAGAGCAACAGGGGTCAGGTACCGGGCACACGGCAATAGGCGCGCACGCGGGGGAACGGCTGACGGAGCGGCGCCTGGCCACTACTATTAGTCTCGGATCCCCTGGTCAAAACGGGACCGTCCCGTTTGGAGGCGGTGCCTCTATATTTCGAAAACGCCTGAAGTTAGGGGGCGGATGTTTTCGAAGCCGTGTTAGGACGTCGCTCTCCCTATGTGACCAGCAAACTGTTCATCCAGTCCATCTAGAACATGCACCTTGGTACTTACTTAATGAGTTAACTATTATATTTATGTATTACTATTCAATTATGTATCTGTTAAATTTTCAATAATAATTCATCACAGATAATAATTAATTATAGAATAAGAAATTCGTTAATTATATCCGTTGCAGACTGGTCACTAGCGGATCCAGGGGGGGGGATTGCGGCCATGACCACCCTCCAAACCGCCTGAAATCGGTACAAAATTGACACATTTCCTGACATGGAAGACAATCTAAGCAACTTTTACAGAGAAAAGTTTGTTTAAAATCGGCTATCAATGCATAACCAAGCGAAATACGATGAGTTTTCAGAATTATGTGATATTTTTTGGAGGGAATTCGCTCCCCCCCCCCCCCCCCCCCAACCACCGTTCTGGATCCGCCAATGACTATGGTAGTAGCAGTACCATACGCTAGTACCATGAGGTTTATCGGAATGGGCCGGTAATCGCATATCGAAACGTGGCAGCTAACGCCCATCCTCGTCGTGAGTGATTTTTTTGGCCTTAGCAACAAGTGGCGTAGTGCCAACGCAGCATCAAACTTAGTTTTATAATTGCCATTAGCTTTCTCACGGTTTCGATGTGACGCTCCCCACTCCGTCGGTCTGCACCGCTCACGCCTCACCCTCCTCCCCGCCCGACAGCTGCCGGCCGATGCGAGGCGACGTCGGGTCCAGTGTGGTGTCAGATGTCCATTCGCATAAACATATTCCACTGTAGCCGACTTGCGTGCCAGAGTGACTACGTCATCACCACGCTACTCCCTCCATCTAGCGGGTGTCACTGCAATTAGTAGTTCCAATATGACCCCGCCAGACAGTTTTGGATGGCGCAAGCTTGACTGCCACGGCTTTGTTTGTGGCTGTATGTCTCGGTTTTGGATGCGGCGAGTACCATTTTGGATGCGGAGAGTTTGGCCCATGAAGATGTCCCCTACCCGGGTGAATTTTGGATGTCGCAAGCGTTGTTGGCTGCGGTTTTGGATGGTACAAGCATTGAATGCTACAACTTTGAACGCTTTGATAGTTCCCCGCTATACACCGTCAATCTGGCCCGGCATAGAAGCAATTGACACTGAGAACAGATATATGGAGAACATTTGGGGATATGGAGTTAAACTGCCAAAGGCTTTCGCATTACGATGGAATAATAAGCAACTTTTGTCAGTTACTTTACTAAGCATAATCGCACAATCTCGCCATTTTGTTTTCGATCATGTTTTACGGCACTGTTGCAGTCTCTTCATTTTCGAATCGTGCACAGATATGTTCCAACTTTAGAATTTCTTCATCCTCGCCAGATCACTGAAAGCCCGCTATGCCTTAGGTGCGGTATAGATGAAAGTCTTAGTCATTTCTTGTTTTATTGTCAAGATGTGAAACCGTTATGGAATAATATTTTGCCGAAGCTAAAACAAATGTTCCGTCTGAAAAATTACTTTGTTTCTTGTAAAACCACACTGTTTGGATACCTTGAAGCGAGGCCAATAGTCAATTGAATAGTACTGTTAGTTAAAGGGAATAGTACACGTTTAACATTCGTTTTTAACTGAGATAGCCAGATTGTCGGGAGCAGGGCTGCGGAGTCGACATAATTTTAGCAACTCCGACTCCGACTCCGACTCCGGCCTGAAAAAATCGATTCAGACTCCAACTCCAACTCCGGACTATATCTGTTCTCCAACTGCATGCTAAGCAATATCTGTAATGCCATCTATTTTTTCCGTTTGATTTTATTCTTAACAGTATGGAGAACAATGCTACGCCGCCCGAGCACGGGCGCGGCGTGCCGGCCACGCGTCCAGCCCAGTCTCGCTCGTCTGCAAGCGGCGGAATAAAATGAAGATAAGAACGTGAGAACGGCACCACTGTGTATGTCTCGTCCCGACGCGTCCGACATTGCGCAGCACGACATACCTGGTTCATCACATGACCTTAACCCTCGCCCTACGGGAGCTTATTTCACCTTCGCCCTACGGGGGGGGGGGGCTGACAGGCCCCCCTGTTAACTTCCAAACCAAGCAACTTAGAACAATGCGGTAAGAACCAGCATGTTGCTTGTCATGAGAGGAATCTAACAGTATGCAAATTTTAGGTTTTAGGTCAACGGGTGACCTTCCAGGTCAAGTGAATGACCTCGGATTTACCACGTCCAGAACAGCGATTTTGCTCTTCAGAAAATCTCAAAATTATAAATTGATAAATGTAAATAAAAAGACATGTTCCTAGACCAGTTTTGGCTCAGAAATTAAAAAAGGTAATTATTTGTTCTTATCTTGTCAAAAAAAAAGTAAAAAAAGTTATTAAAAAAATTACGTCATCAGTTTCTTACACTTAGAGAGCCATCACTCAGTCAAAAATGAAGATATTGCTTTGAAATTTGGTATGGGTATTCTCCATGCTCAGTTCTCTCACATATATTACGTTTTTTTTAATATCTTTGACAATTTGAATTTTGTGGAGATTTTTCCTAAAAAAAAACTTCTAAAAAATGAAGTGGAGGCCGGCACGCTTCTTAAAAAAAACTAAAAAAATCTTTATTTTAGGGGTCAAAACCCAAAATTTTGAAAATCCGAGATTGCCATTTTAAAGAGAATGCAATTTTGTATCTTTGCAATTTGCATTAAAACTCTGTTTTCTACGATTTTTCAAAGATTTCTCATTTTTTATACCAACATGACGTCATCAAAACATGATTTTCTGCCAAACTACTCAACCAATTTCAATTAAATTTCTACAGCCTACGTATAATTGTTGTAAACTCAGCTACCAAACATTTCAGCAAGATGTACCGCATATCTAAAAAGTTATTCAAGAAAAACCTCAGGGGGGCCTGTCAGCCCCCCCCCCGTAGGGCGAGGGTTAAATTACCTTGACCTGAGGTCAAATTTTGAATTTGACTTAGGTAAACTGGTCACCATGGTATGATTCGAATCTATTTTTTTTTTTTATTAACCTCGTAGTAGCCGTCCCCTATACATGGCCAAAGCCAAAGGGGCTATTCCTGGCACAGAGTCACACAATGATGGCGTTGAAGTGGGTAAAATACAAGCATACAGTACAGTTAAAAGTCGAAATGAACATATCAGTCTGCGTCACATCATATCAGCCCATCAGCGGCGATCGTCATCGTTACCAGACACCAGTCGCCTCTTCAATGCGCGCTTAAACAATGTGATAGGCATGGCGGTAAACTCAGGTGGCAGCGAGTTGTACTGGTCAGCGGCACGATACACGAACTGCCTTTTACCCGCTGCTGAGCCGCGTATGTTGGGGAGACTCAGCAGGTCGTCTCTACGGGTGCTATGCACGTGGTTAGGTCGCTCGCGGTTTCTACGGAATTGGACGGCCAGAGACTCAGGCTGCCCAGTGCGACGGACCTTGTGGAGCAGTGTCAGTGTGTGATGGACGACCAAGTCCGGGGAATCCAGCCAGCCCAGGTCCTCTCGCACGCCAGAGATGTGATCGAATTTGCGCTTTCCAGAAATGATGCGAGCTGCAAAGTTGAATATTTTTTGGATGATAGCCAGATTTTTTCCAGAACCGTTACCGTACACTGCGAGTCCGTAGCGGATATGCGAGAAGACCAGGGCCGAGACGAGGGTGGGTAGGCAGCCGGGTGGTAGGTAGTGACGTAGGTGAGAGATGGCGGTCAGGATGCCAACACACCTCCGAGACAGCTGCTCAACGTGTGAATCCCAAGAAAGATAACGGTCGAAAGTGATACCGAGATTTTTGGCTTCGTTACCGGGGACGAGGTCCGTGTTGCGAAATTTCACTGTGAACGAGGGCATGTTGCGTAAGTTTTGCCGAGTGCCGATAGGGAGAAGCTCAAATTTTGTTTCGTTTACTTTAAGACCGCTTGACCGAAAGTATTGACCAGCCCTATTGACCAGCCCGCTTGACCAGCCCTATCCAGGGAGGATAGGGCTGCTTCCATGTCACCGATCAGAGCCGGAAGGGCGGATTTTTGGCCAGAGACGAGAACCTGGGTGTCGTCGGCGTATTGCGTGACAAAAGCGCCAGCGGCATGCAGGCTGAGGTCATTTGCAAATAGAGTAAAGAGTAGCGGGCCGAGAGAGGAGCCTTGGAAAACTCCCTGAGTGATTGGACGAGATGCCGATATCAATGTTGAGGAGAGACTGACGCTCTGCGTATGGCCGGACAGGTAGTTAGCAAACCAGGAAGTGTCGATGCAGTAAAGCTGCAATTTGGCTAGCAGTTTGGCTAGCAGTTTGGCATGATCGATGACATCGAAGCAGCGACTCAAATCGATAAGACAAAGGAGCGAAATTTTACTTTGATCCATGGCGGAAAACGCGCGGTCTGAGATGTTAATGAGGGCTGTCTCGGTAGAGTGCCGGGGCCTGAAACCGTGCTGGGATGGGGAGAGGAGATGGTTGGATGCGAGGTAGTGGTGGAGCTGGTGCTGTACCACCTTCTCCACTACCTTCGCCATGACAGGAAGGATTGAGATGGGACGGAAGTTGGAAGGATTGTCAGGATCCCCGGACTTGTGTATCGGGTGTACCAGGGCATGCTTCCAGACTGCTGGGACTTCGTTAAAAGTGATGCTAGAGTTGATGATGTGCAGTAAAAGAGGGCCGATAGTGTCGAATGAAAGTTTAAAAATGCGAATGCAAAGACCTCGTTGCCACACGCGGATGTGTTGCGCATGTTAAACATGATGAGGTGCAAATTACTGAGGGTGATGGGTTGCAGGGTAAAAGCGCAGGCGCCTACGCGCGGCAGCCGCACCGGCACCTCCTGGACGGCACCGAGCGCGGCCACCTCTGCGGCCACCCGCGGGCCGACGCCGACAAAATACTCATTCATGACGTCAGGAGTGACAGCTGGAAGCACGCCCCGGCTTGGTCGCTTGTCAGTGATGATGTGACGCATGTGCCGCCAGAGGGCGCTAGGGCCATCGTCACGGATCCTGTCGGTGATATCGCACCTGCTGTCCGCACGAATCGCTGAGCGCACCTCCCGATTGAGCTGGCGGTACTCGGTGGAGGCGTGCCCGCCGGCACGCAGGGCTACGCCTCTACGGACAATCAGGTCACGGGTCTGGTCGGATACAGGCGGAGCCACCGGGTTCCTAAGCCTAACATCTCTAAAAGGGGCATGTCGATCGATAACAAGCCGTACCCGGCTGGAAAACAGCTCCCACTTCACCGCAACCGAGTTAGTGGCGAGCACAGCGGACCAATCGACAGCAGCCAGATCGCGATGGTAGGCATCAGTGTCAATGCGACGCAGCATTCGAGCACGCACGACAGTAGGTATATGGCGAGGCTTAGGTAGTTTAGAAGACATCCGGATGAACTTATGAGGGCTAAAATGACAGCGACGAGTACCAGTGTTGTGAACAAGATCACGGTTGATGATAAAAACGTCTAAAAGTGAGCCTGACGAGAACGTGGGTTCAGTGACGGTTTGTGTGAGTGAGTAGACAGATAAAAATGCGGACAGTCTGCGACGTGCAGGAGCGTTAACGTCACCTAACATATTACAGTTAAGGTCACCTGTGATCACAACGGCACAATCGGGATAGTTCAAAATCACGTGCTGATACTGCCACTCCAGATCGTCGAAGTCGGCATCCAGTGCAGCGGAAGTGTTCCTGGGCTGGCGGTAAACGGCGCCGATCACTACTTTGTTGCGATCCCATCGGAACAAACTCCACAGCGACTCAAGTCTACTCAGGTTGTTGGCGGAGGCGGGGACACCGATCTTCTTTACCTCGATGCCGTCGCGGGAGAGCACCGCGACTCCGCCGTACCCCTTGGGTGCAAACTTGCGGTCGGAGCGATGCAGGGAGTAGCCCGGGAACACAAGCAGGCGATTTGGCACGTGGGGCTTAAACCAAGTCTCACACAGCACTGCAATATCGTAGTGAAAAAATCTCCTTGACGAAACGAGCACGATGATATTAAAATGGACGCCGTGTGACCGTAAGAGTCGGTGCGTCCAAAGCCTCAATCATCATCAGATGACGTACAAATGATTGCCCCAACTTCATCAGGCGCAAACCTACCGCTAGTTGAGTAAACTTTCCACTCGATTCATTTTCCACTCATTGTCCACTCAGATTCATTTTCCACTCAGGAACCACACGACTCATTTTCCACTCAAAATTTTCCACTCATTTTCCACTAGATTTTATATCCCTTTCTTTCGAAAGGGATGTAAAGTGAATGGTTTTGGACCAAACAAATACAAATAAACTTTTTTAGGAAAAAAAATCCAGTCAATTTTTGTGAATTTGAAAAGAGAATTTCTTAAGCTCGAATACCAAAATATGGTAACTGGACCAAATCCGAGAACAAAATGGGGATACCTTTTTACCACAAAAAGATGCCCTCCCCCTCCCCCACTACGGAGAGAGGTTGGATCCGCCAGTGATTGCCCTCTTCACCCTATCTGAAACCCCAACATTGCCCTACCGCTACCCCTATGCCGGTGAATAGGAGCGTCCCCTATATTTTACAGTTACAGCCCTGTTCCTGGCTAATACAATAATTGTTTGTTGTAGATAAATGATACTTTCGGTGTTGCTTTATTTCGTAAGGTTGATATAAGATATCATAGACATTTTGCTTGAATGTTATGACTTCGCTGTTTTGATGTTAACTTTCAGTTGGGAGACCTGCTATATAGCAGGTCTCCCAACTGGTTGTTAATACAATAATAAAATAATAAAATAATAATACATATATGTATGCACCTCGCGTAAAATGTAATGTTAATAAATGTATTTTGTCAATATTTTAACTGACAGCCAGACGACCAACTGAGGTGGGTTGTGTAATAATCAACAGCGTATCTAAATAATAGTGTTGTTTCGAATAGGTTTCAACAACCTTCGGTTACAGAACCGAGCCACAACAACCAGGGCGGGACCGCACCCAAACTGTAACCATTCACCCACGCAGAACCATGCAGATTCCACGAAAGCCTCATCAACTGACGTGTCTTTATTGCTTACAAACCACGTACAACTTGGTAACTGCACAGCACTATAACGCAACATTTAGAGATAACAAAACGGCAATACAATATGCAGGCTAATCAGCGGCACGATATTGTCCGAGTTTTTCACCGAGGGGCGCGACGCGAGCTTTGGAATGCATCGATCCTCTCTCACAGCGAGGGAGAGGGCGATGGTGAGGGTCCGTGCCACAAAACAACAACTTCAGGCCACCGCCGTTTTGCAGACACTACAACGCCACCCGCCCGGACCGGAATGGAATGCCTCACGTTTTTCCGCAAGCCACACTGCAGGCACGTAGCCAGGATTTTGATCAGGGGGGGGGGGGGGCACGTCAGTGGTAGAAACAAATTTCGCTCCTCAGACATATGTTGTTAGTGTAATAATGTGAATGACATATGTTGTTGATCAGGGCCCCGTGGATCAGCATGGCCCGGTGGCCCCCTCCCTTGGCTACGTCCCTGAGCCACAGCATCATACGCAATCAAGGTAACTTAATAACTAGGTAGCGCGGGTTTGCCCCTTCAACACATGGGCAATGGGTGCATGGTTAGACAACTACGTAAAAAAATATATCCTAAACCAGACATATTTTCCTTAAGCATTATATACCATTGGTAATTAATTTAATTATAAAACGTTTCAAACAATTGGACATTTTCACAAGCATCCAATAAGAAATTCCTGTTTGCGGTAATTAGATGAGGCGGCAATGCCCTTATACATTAAAGGGATTATACGGGTTTTCCCAGAATAATTGAGTTACATAGTAAAACGTACTTATAAAGGTGGTAGAAGTCCCATGGTAGCCACATTTTTCTGGAAAGGCCTCTTCTGCACGTAAGGACATTCCAAAGTGCGCGGTGATGCCACCGCGTATTTTCTGCAGGACCGGCTGAGGCAGAGCCAGTCATCTCTTTTATGCTGATAAAAACACCTCACGTATGGCATATTTCCGGTAAAATAAGCAATATTTGAGAGAAAAAAAAACTTGTTTTGTTCCAATGACAGCAGCAGTTACCTAGTTTGCCCATAAAGTTATATATTTTTCATGAATTCTCATGCCAAAAAAAAATAATACGCCACCACTAAATTCTCAACGCTTAAGGCCAAAGAAAAGTAAACCACAAAAACACAAAACCTCAACGAACAGTGTGTAGTAATACAAAGTCCCGTCAGTTTTGAATTGCATAATAATTTTGTGATCAAGTGTAGGACTTGCAGATAATTCAAAACTCTAAAATTGATCTTACGATAAAAGTGGTGGACAGTATTGCCGATGAAGTACTCGTTATCTGATACTAGTCTCGAAAAACGCTCAAGTTTTAACGCTGATAATTTCTGAAATAATGGACTAAATGAGCATTGAGGTCCCTGTTATATGTCTTAAACGTGTTTAAAGCTCATGCAACTGCAAAAGAGTACATTTACTTTCAGGACGGAAACCCGTATAATCCCTTTAAGATTCCTGTTAACCACATGCGACCAAACCGGCGCAGCTGACGCTATTGCAATTAGATGAGGCGGCAATGTACTTATACATTGAGGTTCCTGTTAACTTCCTGTCAGTAGAATTAACCAAACCCGCAGCAGATGCTGTTGTAATTGGATGAGGCGGCAATGCACTTATACATTGAGGTTCCTGTTAACTCTTTGCTATTCGGTATCTCCGGAATCGGAGGACCAAACATCAGCTGGCACGACTTTCTTTTGATGCCTCAAACCCGCAACCCCCTGATACGCAATAATGTATCATCAGTATAGCGAGCCGCACGAACTAGACAAACTCAACGTCCGTTCATCTCGCGATTCGCGACCCTGGCGATTGGCTGCAGCTGTCAGCCAATGGCGAGCAACGCCACAGTCACGTGATCGACGCGTCACGGGCCGTCAGGCAATGGCTGACGGCCCGTGACGACCCTACTTCTGTTGTGTAGCCGTCGCGGGGTTCTTACGTCACAGGCCGTCTGCCAATCATGATTTGTCTTGACTAGCAGTGACCGGCGAACCTGAAAAACACGGGAATGTGTGTTATCATCTGTTGCATCATGCATGAAAGTCACTCACTGAAAACGGGCTATCGTGATGATAAAAACGTGAAGAAAAAAATCAATCAAAACTCAAGTGCCTCGGATATAAATCGCAACAAATATCACAACAGACCACCAATCAGCCGAACAAACTACCAAGGGCGTCGCCGTAGAGGGGACGGGGGGGGGACAACGCCTCCCCCCCCCCCCCCCCAGTCGTCAGGATGAGAGGATTGTCCCCACCCCAGTTTTGGAGACATAAATCCATATTTTGTTCGGAAATATTGTAGATTTTAACATCATAAAATAATTTGGAAAAACTAACAGTGCAATGGAAGAATGGAAGGGATCAGGACGATATTTTACTTTTCTTGAGGGAAGTTGGCAGGAATTTAAATGGAATTTCGGTAGCAGAAAACAGGCATATAATGACGTTAATGTGCCCTATTTGCTGTTTAGGTACACTTTGTGCTTGCTGAAAGGAAACACCGGCAGATAGTTTACATGAACGTTTTTGTGTGCAAGTTTTCAGTCACTTCGACCGAATAGCTGCAAAGAAATAAGCTTCTGAAAACCATGGCTACCGTCGTGCCGTTCATACGTAAATCCCCCCCCCCCCCTAGTTGACGGAAGACCTCGCTCCGCTCGGTAATCAATTATCAAACTGTTTATGCCGGGTCCTGACCTAGGAAATAAATCCATTAAAAAACTTCGACTAAATTTATATAATAAAATATGCAAGCCATTTCGTTCAAGATCTGCCCAAATGCGTTCAAAGTTTGCAAACCGAGGTAGATTTCGAATAACTACTTCATCCATTACTCCAAGTACATGAGCTACTTCATCCGCATCCGTTTCGGCCAGCCGTCCACAAACGACTACCCCGCACCAGTGGCGGCTCGTGGTCCTCAAAGTACCTGAGGCCCAAGTCCAGAAGTTGCAACGGAGGAGCAGCTGCGATTTGCGAGTTTTTTTTCTAACCGCCACCCATGAATAGGTGATCAGGAGTGCCCCCGCCCTCGATCCCAACGACGCACGACACCTTAAGTTAACACCAGAGAACAAAAGAGAAAATGTCGCGGCACTCCCAGCTAAGAAATGGAAACAAACATAAAAAAGCATACGAAGAGAGGTAGTTTGGGTGTTAGATGTGGTGCTATAAAAGAAGGCGAAAAGTAGTCATTGTTGAAAACAGCAATTGACTGCCCCCCAATTACGTCCCATGATATCATCCTCACTCATCCTCATCCAAGACAGGATGAGGATAGATGCATTCACTATGTTAGTAAAGGGGAGATCAGTCGTACAGGGCGGAGGACAAAGTCTGGTCAATTTTCAAGCGTTTCTTGCTAGAGCTTCGTGGACCCATCTCAACTAAGCATAGCTTGTTGCCGAGTAGGGACCACGAAGCCAGCGCCATTGGATGGGTGACCCTACCTATGACCTACTTATATGAGTCATGAAAAGCAAACGCATTTGACTAGCTTATTAGACTATGTATACGTATATATGTATGATACCATCAATAATTATATAACTATTATGTTCTTGTACTATTATGCATACTATTATGATGTTTTAACATATGTATTTGAGCAGTGGTCTATGGGAATATACTGAAACTAGTGAAGATTCTGAAGGAAGAACTCCTTAGTGATTTTCTTCATTCGAAATTTAGATAAGTCGTAAACATCATTCAAAGTAAATAGTGACGATATGGCGTTATTCCAAATCCGTGGTCCTATCCAAGTTGCAACTAGAGTACGATAAAGTTTTCCTGTAAATGGTTCAATGAAATGTTGCCTGTTCCTTGTTCTTATGTTGATAGGATCGGGAACGGGAACAAACATAGAATCGACCGGTGGTGGGATGTAAGAAACAAGTGTTCTGTGCATTAGTAGGATGAGCTGCTGTTTTGCAATATCTTTTACTTTAAGAAGCTTAAGATGCAGAAAAATTGGATCAGTATGGGCAAGTCGATGTTGATTATCAATTATACGCACAGCACGTTTCTGCAGTAATTCTATTTTATATAAATAAGTGGGGAAGGTGAAGCCCCATACTAAGCAGCAGTAGTTTATGTAAGGGCAAACCAGTGAATTGTAGAGAAGAACTAAGGACTGTTTATCCAGAAAGAATTTTGATCTATTTAAGACACCAATGTTCCGACTGATTACAACTGTTAAATAGTCAATATGGTAGTTCAATTTTAAACAAGTGTCTATTATCATGCCTAGGTATTTTACTTTTTCAACAGCTTGAATTGGGTCGCCATTTAATTTAAGATCTAAGTTCAGAAGTACCCGTGTGTTGTTATATATCTGGTAAACTGTCTTCTTTGTGTTAAGGGAGAGCTTATTTGATTGCAACCACCTGCATATAGTGGGCAATTCCTGATCCAGTAAATTTTGAAGCTCATTGGCATTGGCGCTCTCAAAGATAAGGACTGTGTCATCTGCATACAAAAGGCAATGAGATTTGCTACATACATTTGGGAGATCATTAATATAAATTAAGAATAACAAAGGCCCAAGGATAGACCCTTGTGGCACTTCTATACTTACTTTTTCAATGTGAGATCTAACTCCATTATATTCTACACATTGTTGCCTGTTGGTTAAGTATGATTTAATTAGCTCAAGTGCACATCCAACAATACCATATTTTCTACATTTTTCTATAAGTATGCTTGGGTCCACAGTATCAAAGGCCTTTTTTAAATCAATATAAACTGCTACAGCAAAGCTCCCCTTTGCAAATGCCTTTGTGATTATTTCTTGTAATTGTAGTACAGGCATATATGTTGAGAGGGATTTCTGAAATCCAAACTGGTTACTGCTTAGTATGTTATTTTTAAGAAAGTATGCCATGATTCTCTTGTGAATGACCTTTTCAAGAACTTTGGAAATGTAAGGAAGGATACTTATTGGCCTGTAATTATTAAATACATTTCGATCACCTGCCTTGAAAATTGGCTTCACAATTGCACACTTCAGGTTTTCAGGAAATATTCCTTCTGCTAAACAAATATTAACAAAATGTACTAATTGATTGATTATTGAAGTATATGTGTGTTTGAATATGTTAGCATTTATGTTATCTATACCTGCACCAACATTCTTCATCTCTTTGATAGTGGAATGCAGCTCTGCAGAAGTTGTGGGCTCAAACCTATCAAGTACTTGCAAATGACTTATAGTTATGTGATCAAGGGGATTTGAGGCACCTTCTGGAATTCCTTGTTGAAGTTTTTCACCGATGGAAATGAAGTACTTTTGAATGATTCAGCTATTTGGTTTCTGTCACATAAGCGCTCACCACCGTCATCAATGAAATAACCAGGAAGTTCTGATTTACATCTGTTACCTCTCGTACAGCTGTTGAGAAGTTCCCACATTTTCTTAGAATTTGATCTGTTTAGAGTTAATTGTTGTTGAAAATATATTGTCTTTGCTTGCCGAATAATGACATTGAGACAATTTCTGTGTCTGCTGTAAGCATGCTTGTTTTGAGATGTTGGATTCCTATTCTTTTCCTTGAACAGAAGGTTCCGGGTGACTTCGAATCATATTCATGTTGACCAGGTTAGGTCAACTGAGAAATTTGACCTCAGGTCAAGGTGAAGTGGTGACCCAAGTAGGTCATGTTGCATATTGGGAGACGTGTCTCAACGAGACAAACACATTGGCACCGTTTTCACTTATCTATCTTTATTATGCCGATAGTTATTGACAAAACAGTGTTGGTGGTCACGAAATTGACCCGACCGTAGGTCACCGATATCAGAAATCCGAGATAAACAAATTGTAGGTATCTATGACCTTATTAAATCCTGGAAGTTTGAAATCGATGGGCTTAAAACTGTAGCTGCGGTACGATCGCAAACGTTTTGGAGGTGGGGTCATCACTTGACCTGGTCTGGTGACCTGACCTGAGATGACCCGAGGTCAAGAATTTCACATAATCTGGGTAGTTGATTTCCGAACTTGCATGCAAACCAGTGGCGCTGCGTGGCGTAGTTGTTGCGCTATCCTAAAAAAAAAATAGGGGTGGCGGATCCCCCCCCCCCCCCTCAAGGGCGCGTGTTAAGAAGTAGTATTTTTAACAGACGGTTAGGAGACGCATTTCACTGTTAAAATTATCATCATCTGACTCGGAAGTATACGCCTGTTTCTAAGGTTGCTGCGCCCTAAGAGCCTGCTACGTGCTGAACTAGTTATAGGCTTGATCGATTCTTCCAAATACGGTAATATAGACGGTGATTTAACGTTAAACCCCAACAATCAGCGGCACAAGTGTATCAGAGACAGATACGACGTCGCAGTGACAGCTAACGTAAATCGCATTGCCCATTCACCGTCTTTATTTGCTAATAGGGGTCTTAATCCGTTCAATCTTCTGACCTAGTAACATGAGAAGTGTTGGTATTAGTCGCCGCCAGATAATTCAGAGGCGTCATCATTGATGCTTATTCCGTGACTGGAAGTGTAGTCATAAACCCAGAAACGGCCCGGTTCAGTCGAAATTCAACTGTCGTTGAACTGGCAGAAAACAATCGTTCCATTTCTATAACACGTTTCCTGTCAGGTGAACCAGTGAAAGTAATTGTACCGTCTCTAAATGGATTCACTTACTCCGGTGGTATACGCTTCCACTCAAAGGAGGTATCTACCGTCGTGTAAACGGTCGTCGATAGAAAGCGATGCTGAACCGATAGCTAATAGCGCATAGCCGATTATACACTCGTAATATCTGATAGAAAGTCGTTTGGTTGTATTGTAACCTACAAGTCTCCGATATTCGTTGTCCACTTCAACCTAGAGCACACCTGTCGCTTTGAGGACTCGCGCTTACAAAATCACAGTTTGAGGCCTCGACTTCGTCTCTGCCACAAACTGTGAATTCGCGCTTGCGCCCGTCGCGCTCGTCCACAAAGCTACAGTGATAAAATTTCCCTTGAGTGTCCACGGACGATATTTGATTTGTCCAATATGGCCCTGGTACCACTTACCTGACCTGACCTGACCTGACCCGACCACGCCACTGACCTGACCTGACCCGACCCCGCCACTGATCTTACCCCGCCACTGGCCTGACCCTCCTTGACCTCTGACTGACCCTCAGTGCGGTGCACGTCAGCCAGGACCGGGGCGTGGCCATGTCGGTAGCGTCCTCCCACCGGTCAGAAGAGGGGGTGTAGCGCTCCACACTTTTATGGTACATGTCCCCACCGTATCCGCCCACCACGTATATGTGGTCATTCATGACAGCAGCGCCTGTCGGAGAAATGGTGACACATGACACATGACACATGTGGCACACAACACGGAGACACATGACATGGTGACATACGGCATGGCAACACATGACAATGAGGTGACAGGCACATGACATTAGGGCTGAAAGTGACACAACATGAGCAGATTATACTGGGCCCCCGATTCTGGCCCTGCAGGCAATTGAACAAAGCGTCTTTCGGTGTAGCGCATGGTTGGATTCAGCTAACACTGGGAAACCCTGGCTCGGTGTGACACAGCAAGGAGAGCTTAGATTGATACCTCTGAGAAAGCAGCATCGAGAAGAGTGGGCAGGGAGCGGGACTCACCGGGCCGGAAGCGTCCAGCTCCCATAGGGGAGCAAGGGTTCCACTGGTTCTTGTGGATGTCGTAACACTCGACGTTGTTGGTGTACGCAGTATCGCCGCTCCTGCCGTAATAGCCGCCTGTAACACATAGAACACGGGACATGTAACACACACCACACGTGTCCCCTGTTCTGTGTATTACATGCCGCCTGTAACACATAGAGCACGGGACATGTAACACACAAAACAATGAGCACAAAGCATACAACCACCAAACACGAAATAACCTGAATATATTCAACGCTTAACACACCGACTTTGGACACATGACTAGAATATTATTATTACCCGGAAACACAACATGGTTGGCGCTGGTCGACTTCCAGGAGATACACAGCATTGGTCATACGGGCACATCAGACGGGCTTCAGTCAACTGCCACTCATCATGTAACTAACATGAATTTAAATGTGCTAGATAGACATCCCTGGAGTCTAGCGTTTGCACTGACAACGGCTGCGTTTCAAAAGACATACTCGTCTGTCATACATCGGTCTTTCTTAAAGGGGATGTTTCATCTTCCTGAAAGTTGTCAAATATACGCTGGTTGTAGTCGAAAATATGAAGTAAGTGCTGCTGAAAACGATGGTGATATTTTTTTATCTCGAAAAGACACTTAACTTTATACAAATTAAGGTTTTAAATTTGGAATGATGACGTCATTATTGAGATATAGATCGCCGCTGATTGGCTGGCAAAGTGGCTGTCAGCCAATCAGCAGCAGCACTAGCCTAGGCCCCATTTTGCAAATGGGAAATAAAATTGCTTAAAAACGGCTAAGTTGTGGGGAAAATGACTTTAGTATTTTCGACATTTCAATAACGGCCAAAGATAATGGCTATCTCAGTTCAAAACCAATACAAAGGTGAAACATTCCCTTTAAGGCAGGCCTTGGTGTGACTAATCATTAAACTATCATTCAATCTAAGTCTCCAGACGTTTCTGGAGTTTGTGTTATAGGTGTTCACCAATGATGTAGAGTTTTCCGTCCAGGATGCAGGCGGCTGAGCCACTGCGAGGGAACGCCATGGGCGCCAGCTCAGACCAGCTCCGGGTGCGCGGGTCGAACCGCTGCACGCAGTTGACGGCTTTCCCGTCGTTGAAGGCTATGTCGTCGTTGACGCCGCCTGGCACGGCAGGCAAGACTCGTCAGACACGGCAGGCAAGACTCGTCAGACATGGATAACAAGACACGTCATACATGGCAGACAATAATCGTCAGACAGACAGAGACAGACAGAGACAGACAGAGACAGACAGAGACAGACAGAGACAGACAGAGACAGACAGAGACAGACAGAGGCAGACAGAGACAGACAGAGACAGACAGAGACAGACAGAGACAGAAAGAGACAGAGACAGAGACAGACAGAGACAGACAGGCAGACACAGACAGACAGACATAGACAGACAGACACAGATAGACAGACACAGACAGACAAAGACAGACAGACAGACACATACAGACAGACACAGGCAGACAGACACAGACAGACAGACACAGACAGACAAACACAGACACAGACACAGACAGACAGACACAGACAGACAGACACAGACAGACAGACACAGACACAGACAGACAGACACAGACAGACAGACACAGACAGACAGACACAGACAGACAGACACAGACATACAGACACAGACAGACAGACACAGACAGACAGACACAGACAGACAGACACAGACAGACAGACACAGACAGACAGACACAGACAGACAGACACAGACAGACAGACACAGACAGACAGACACAGACAGACAGACACATACAGACAGACACAGACAGACAGACACAGACAGACAGACACAGACAGACAGACACAGACAGACAGACACAGAAAGACAGACACAGACAGACAGACACAGACAGACAGACAGACACAGACAGACAGACAGACAGACACAGACAGACAGACACAGACAGACAGACACAGACAGACAGACACAGACAGACAGACACAGACAGACAGACACAGACAGACAGACACAGACAGACATACACAGACAGACAGACACAGACAGACAGACAGACACAGACAGACAGACACAGACAGACAGACACAGACAGACAGACACAGACAGACAGACACAGACAGACAGACACAGACAGACAGACACAGACAGACAGACACAGACAGACAGACACAGACAGACAGACACAGACAGACAGACACAGACAGACAGACACAGACAGACAGACACAGACAGACAGACACAGACAGACAGACACAGACAGACAGACACAGACAGACAGACACAGACAGACAGACACAGACAGACAGACAGACACAGACAGACAGACACAGACAGACAGACAGACACAGACAGACAGACACAGACAGACAGACACAGACAGACAGACACAGACAGACAGACACAGACAGACAGACACAGACAGACAGACACAGACATACAGACACAGACAGACAGACACAGACAGACATACAGACACAGACAGACATACAGACACAGACAGACAGACACAGACAGACAGACACAGACAGACAGACACAGACAGACAGACACAGACAGACAGACACAGACAGACAGACACAGACAGACATACAGACACAGACAGACAGATAGACACAGACAGACAGACACAGACAGACAGACACAGACAGACAGACACAGACAGACAGGCACAGACAGACACAGACAGACACAGACAGACAGACACAGACAGACAGACACAGACAGACAGACACAGACAGACAGACACAGACAGACAGACACAGACAGACAGACACAGACAGACAGACACAGACAGACAGACACAGACAGACAGACACAGACAGACAGACACAGACAGACAGACACATACAGACAGACACAGACAGACAGACACAGACAGACAGACACAGACAGACAGACACAGACAGACAGACACAGACAGACAGACACAGACAGACAGACACAGACAGACAGACACAGACAGACAGACACAGACAGACAGACACAGACAGACAGACACAGACAGACAGACACAGACAGACAGACACAGACAGACAGACACAGACAGACAGACACAGACAGACAGACACAGACAGACAGACACAGAAAGACACAGACAGACAGACACAGACAGACAGACACAGACAGACAGACACAGACAGACACAGACAGACACAGACAGACAGACACAGACAGACAGACACAGACAGACAGACACAGACAGACAGACACAGACAGACAGACACAGACAGACAGACACAGACAGACAGACACAGACAGACAGACACAGACAGACAGACACAGACAGACAGACACAGACAGACAAACACAGACAGACAGACACAGACAGACAAACACAGACATGCAGACAGACACAGACACAGACACAGACATACATACAGACAGACAGACAGACAGACAGACAGACAGACAGACAGACAGACAGACAGACAGACAGACAGACAGACAGACAGACATACAGACAGACATACAGACACAGACAGACACAGACAGACACAGACAGACAGACAGACACAGACAGACAGACACAGACAGACAGACACAGACAGACAGACACAGACAGACAGACACAGACAGACAGACACAGACAGACAGACACAGACAGACAGACACAGACAGACAGACACAGACAGGCAGACACAGACAGACAGACACAGACAGACACAGACAGACAGACACAGATAGACAGACAGACAGACAGACACAGACAGACACAGACAGACACAGACAGACACAGACAGACACAGACAGACAGACACAGACAGACAGACACAGACAGACAGACACAGACAGACAGACACAGACAGACAGACACAGACAGACAGACACAGACAGACAGACACAGACAGACAGACACAGACAGACAGACACAGACAGACAGACAGACACAGACAGACAGACACAGACAGACAGACACAGACAGACAGACACAGACAGACAGACACAGACAGACAGACACAGACAGACAGACACAGACAGACAGACACAGACAGACAGACACAGACAGACAGACACAGACAGACAGACACAGACAGACAGACATACACAGACAGACAGACACAGACAGACAGACACAGACAGACAGACACAGACAGACAGACACAGACAGACAGACACAGACAGACAGACACAGACAGACAGACACAGACAGACAGACACAGACAGACAGACACAGACAGACAGACACAGACAGACAGACACAGACAGACAGACACAGACAGACACAGACAGACAGACACAGACAGACAGACACAGACAGACAGACAGACACAGACAGACAGACACAGACAGACAGACACAGACAGACAGACACAGACAGACAGACACAGACAGACAGACACAGACAGACAGACACAGACAGACAGACACAGACAGACAGACACAGACAGACAGACACAGACAGACAGACACAGACAGACAGACACACAGACACAGACAGACAGACACAGACAGACAGACACAGACAGACACAGACAGACAGACACAGACAGACAGACACAGACAGACAGACACAGACAGACAGACACAGACAGACAGACACAGACATACAGACACAGACATACAGACATACAGACACAGACAGACAGGCACAGACAGACAGACACATACCACAGACAGACAGACACAGACAGACAGACAGACAGACAGACAGACAGACAGACACAGACAGACAGACAGACACACAGACACATAGACACATAGACACAGACAGACAGACAGACAGACAGACAGACAGACAGACAGACAGACAGACAGACAGACAGACAGACAGACATACAGACAGACAGACAGACAGACAGACAGACAGACAGACAGACAGACAGACAGACAGACAGACAGACAGACAGACAGACAGACAGACAGACAGACAGACAGACAGACAGACAGACAGACAGACAGACAGACAGACAGACAGACAGACAGACAGACAGACAGACAGACAGACAGACAGACAGACAGACAGACAGACAGACAGACAGACAGACAGACAGACAGACAGACAGACAGACAGACAGACAGACAGACAGACAGACAGACAGACAGACAGACAGACAGACAGACAGACAGACAGACAGACAGACAGACAGACAGACAGACAGACAGACAGACAGACAGACAGACAGACAGACAGACAGACAGACAGACAGACAGACAGACAGACAGACAGACAGACAGACAGACAGACATACAGACAGGCAGACAGACAGACAGACACAGACAGACAGACACAGACAGACAGACAGACACAGACAGACAGACACAGACAGACAGACACAGACAGACACAGACAGACAGACACAGACAGACAGACACAGACAGACAGACACAGACAGACAGACACAGACAGACAGACACAGACAGACAGACACAGACAGACAGACACAGACAGACAGACACAGACAGACAGACACAGACAGACAGACACAGACAGACAGACACAGACAGACAGACACAGACAGACAGACACAGACAGACAGACACAGACAGACAGACACAGACAGACAGACAGACACAGACAGACAGACACAGACAGACAGACACAGACAGACAGACACAGACAGACAGACACAGACAGACAGACACAGACAGACAGACACAGACAGACAGACACAGACAGACAGACACAGACAGACAGACACAGACAGACAGACACAGACAGACAGACACAGACAGACAGATACAGACAGACAGACACAGACAGACAGACACAGGCAGACAGACACAGACAGACAGACACAGACAGACAGACACAGACAGACAGACACAGACAGACAGACACAGACAGACAGACACAGACAGACAGACACAGACAGACAGACACAGACAGACAGACACAGACAGATAGACACAGACAGACAGACACAGACAGACAGACAGACAGACAATTTATTAAACAATGGGTCCACAGCATGTATGGCCTTTCACCGTTGCGAGTCAGTGGAATAAAACGAATAACCGGATAAAATGTTATCACCTGAGTGCCGGCCCGGCCAGGAACAGGTAGCACGCTATATGGACATGAACAGGCAAGACTCGTCAGACAAGATTCGTCAGACACGGCAGGCAAGACTCGTCAGACACGGCAGGCAATACTCGTCAGACACGGCAAGCAATACTCGTCAGACACGCCAGGCAAGACTCGTCAGACACGGAAGGCAAGAATCGTCAGACATGGCATGCAAGGTACGCACAGGTCAGCGCGAGACAGGACGGAATACAACCTGTATCGTGATTACTTACATTATGGGAGCAGTTTTCCAGAAACACGAAGTCTCGTTTAACTTTACAATGACAATGCTCTAGCTTTCTGGCATTCCTGAAGCTGTAATACTCGTGAAGCACCCTACGTAAACATCAACCAAAAATGACACAAACTGGTATAGATGTTGTAATACAATTGAACATTTCCATTCCACAAACCATTAACTCGGGCCAGCTGATACTAATGTGTTCGATCATGGAGTTTAGAAGGGCAAATCACTCAAAATGTTCCCTTTTCCGGTGTCTGTAAAACCGCATTCCCCCGCGCCGCCGCCGCTTACCGGCCACGTAAAGATAGCCGTCGTGTGCGACCACTGCGGCTGAGGTGATGCCAGCCTTCAGGCCGGGCAGCTGCTCCCAGGTGTTGGTCTCTGTGTTGTACCTGACGGCAGTTCATATACCGGTCATGTGGCTGGCATGCACAGTCGGTCTCATAATGATCTTTCCTTACCATGTTTCTAAAACTCATCTAATTTCACTTCTGTGTACATGAAGGACTGATTTAAGGGAACATGTGGTACCTACCTAGGTAGGAACCACATGTTCCCTTAGATGAATCCTTCATGTACACGTAAGTTAAATTAGATGAGTTTTAGAAACGTGGTAGCTCAGTGGGAGAGCGCTGGACCCCGTAGCTCAGTGGGAGAGCGCTGGACTTCTGGCCTATCCCGGTGTGGCAGCCCGGGTTCGAGTCGCTTCGGCGCTCGCTATTTGCTCCTGACTGGGGTGGCCGGTGGCAGCGATCGCACTCAAGGTCAGGTGACGTCAGTGAGCGGGGCGGACCGTGTCCAGGTATGACCGATGACGGGCACATGAAACTTTCGTCTCTAAATTCTGCCGGCCAACAGGAATTGCGCGATCGGGTGGTGAGGTCAGTACCTACGCAACAAGCTCTGTTTAGCGTGGGTCCTAACCTTGGAAAATCCATCCATACAAAACATTCGGACGAAATATATTTTTTTGTTAAATGGTAAGGGAAGATCACTATGAGACCGACTGTACATGTCGTATACATAGGGGCGTCGCCACGGATTTTTGAGTGTGGGGGGGAGGGGGGGCGGACGAAGCGCCAAATGAATCATCAGTACGGTTCGCGACAATGGGAAGGAAAATCAGTTTTTACCTTGTAATTTTTACTTAGGAACGCAATTTTTAGGTGTATCTAGCAACTTTATTTTTATATTTAAACTATAACAGGTGATAGGTGAAAAACAATAACTTCTTCGGAAATATTCATGGTAGATTGTTCAAACGACTTTATATTCGCCAGGCACTGCCCGGCGATTCGCTCATCGCTGTTTGGAATACAGTTATTTGTTATTATTATTTGTTATCAGTGTACAGTTATTTGTTGTTGAATACAGTTACAGTTATTTGTGTTACATAGAAAGCTATTTCATACTAATTTTACAAAGTGGCAGCCACCTAGGTGTCCGTCTGGCCTTTCGGATGTCACCCGATTGCTTAATAACGCCGCGCACCTTGCAGTCAAAACCGCGAAATTTGGCATGTTAGTGGGATGTAGGGTCGCTTTATCTTATGCAAATTTTCCGTTGATCCATGATCGCAATAGAGTGCAATTCAAATTATTCTTAACATGCCGTGAATATCAGAAAATTATATGGGCCACCCGGCTGCCACTGGACTGGCTTTTTGATTTTGCTTTCGGGAGACAGAATCAGTGGTCATGGGGGTCAGGGTCAGGGTTTGATAGATATTTAGGAGGTCGGTGGTGCAATACCTCACTGGCGTGTTTTTCTATTATCTTCTTCATAAGCTCAGCACATCTCACTGTTCTGCATGCTAGCTGACCCGGGGTGCCCGTAACTGTACCAGAAGGACGGATCTCCCCGGAACCGGTGACTGCCGCCGGATCGTTACGCGGGGTAGTCGTTTGTGCACGGCTGGCCGAGACTTGTGCGGATGAAGTGAACTCATGTACTTGGAGTAATGGATGACGTAGTTATCCGAAAACCACCTCCGTTTGCAAACTTAGAACGCATTTGGGCAGAACTTGATCGCAACTGCTCGCATATTTTGTTTTATAAATTTAGTCCGAAGCTTTTGAATGGATAGATTTCCGAGGTCAGTACTCGGCATAAACAGTTTGATTACCGAGCGGAGCGAGGTCTTCCGTCAACTAGGGGGAAAATATACGTATGACCAGTCCGACCGTATCCATGGTTTTCAGAAGCTTATTTCTTTGCAGCTATTCGGTCGAAGTGACTGAAAACATGCGTACACAAATGTTCATGTAAAACTGTCTGCCGGTGTTTTCTTTTAGCAAGCACAAAGTGTGCCTAAACAACAAATAGGGAGCATTAACGTCATAGAATCGCCGTTTTTTTCTGCACCCGAAACTCCATTCAAATTCCTGTCACCTTCCCTTCAAGAAATGTAAAAATATTGTCCTCCAATTTTTCCATTGCACTGATACCTTTTGTATATGTCTGCGTCTGCGTCTGCGTCTGCGTCTATATATTTATATATCTATATATCTATATATCTATAGATCTATATATAAATATTTATATCTATAGATCTATATATAAATATTTATATCTATAGATCTATATATAAATATTTATATCTATAGATCTATATATAAATATTTATATCTATAGATCTATATATAAATATTTATATCTATATACATATATAAATATTTATATCTATATACATATATAAATATTTATATCTATATACATATATAAATATTTATATATATATATATACATATATAAATATTTATATCTATATACATATATAAATATTTATATCTATATACATATATAAATATTTATATCTATATACATATATACATATATACATATATACATATATACATATAAACATATATACATATATACATATATACATATATACATATATACATTTATACATATATACATAAATACATATA
>JAXIVJ010001962.1:87500-121397 GCA_036785665.1 Chirona hameri | reverse complement strand
ATATTTGGCTATCGTTAATGGTATTAAAATGATGTGATCTAAATTTAAGAATTCAATAAAATTATTCCCTAATTCAAAGTTGGAAGTTTGGGAAAATTCATTATCGGTATTTTTTCTCCACTATTGGAAAGCGCAACATCTGGCGCTTTTGCATCAATCTGTTTGACATTGTTGAATGGGCACTTATAAACAAATCGCCGACACTAAATAGGTTGCCGTCGGGTGCCCAAGTTAAACTGCCGATTTCAATAGCACTTTTTTCAAATTATTGTTGATTGTTCATAAAGTTTGGCACATATTCGCAAAAAGAGTGCAGGAAACATATTGCATACCTTAATGATAAGTAACAATGCGTAAGGAGGCTAATTTTACTGAATTCGTTACCAAATACTTGCTGAGTACCGACCGTTATAAGCGTGGATCGCTTATCGGTAGGAAACTGCCAATATCTTCAGTAGGAATGTTTATATGAAAAAATGTGATGAATTTACATCATATTTTGGCCTCGCCTATCGATTGCAGGTGCTAACTCCATTTTTGTGGAAAAAGGTGAATATTTCCCTTTAAGGGGACGCGATCACAGCGCCGCCTGTAGTGAAATATGAAACGTAATAATGTGTTCTACCGGTAGCCATGCCGGTATCGATTGACGATCTTTTGTGTCCACGTGATTTCTTTGACGTGGGGACGCCAATTAACCCTCGAGTTACTGGGGGTATATTTCATAACGGCGACTTACTGGGGGGGGGGGGCTATTACCCCCCCCCCCCCCCCCCCCCCCGATCTCTGGAATTACTGGACCGAATGTAAAAATTCAAACGGCATTTGATAGCCCTGGGAAATTGATCGAGGAAAGCATAATATTGTTGACCTCGGGGTCACCGATGACGTCACAGGTCAGGTAAAGTACAAATGTTTGACCGTGGCAAAAGGTCTCGAGATGGATGGAATTGTCGCGCAAAATTGCGATATTAAACGCATAAGCTGTCGATAATCGGTATGATTCGTGTGTCCCGACACTTCTAAGTACCTTTTTAAGCTGTTTATGACCTTGGGTCAGGTCCAAGGTCATCCGAGGTCACGAGGGTCAAACTGCGGGATTACGGTCATTAGGCGTTGTAACACATGTTTATGGTTTTGTTTTTCGTCTAGAACGCAAAAAATTACCTAAGAACATTGTTTGTTCCATATAAATAGAAGTAAAAAGCAAAAACGGAAATGCGTTTTTTATACATAGTAATGCAGTGAGAGGTGGTCGATTTTGGTCATTTAAAAGTCATAAGTCAGTCATTATTGAAGATATCGACTTCAAATTTGGTACACATATTTACCCGCACACGTCTTAATCACATATATTCCGGGTTTTTGGATAATTCTGATTTTTTCTTCAAAATTTTCTCAAAATTTTGAATAAAAAAATACCCAAAAATCCGAGATATCAGTTTGGTAGCCCGGTCTATTGTCAGTAATTTGATTTAAGACAATTGAGTTTATCTCAAACATCGTACCTTTGAGACAGCGTTTTCCGCAAACCATTATTTTGCAACAAAAACCGAAGAACGACGTCATTCCCGGTTGACCTAGCATAACCTCATATTTTTCCTTTTGCCAACATGTGTAGAATTGATGTGAGAGTAGGTACTGCAAGTTTGGTGACGATACCGGTGTTCGTTGAAGAGTTGTTGCAAAATAACGGGAGGGGGGGGGGCAAAAAATAGCCAGGGGTCAAAAATAACGCCAACTCGACAACGTCGTTAGTAGCAATTCAGCGGTACACCAAACGAAGATTTGTAGCAAAACTGGCCAATGGCAAGACATAAAAATTGCACTATCATTACTGCGGTATATGCTTGAATGAGTCACTTTCTGTTTGTTGTAGATCCTGTTCACTTATGGGGCTGTTTTGTATATTCACGGCTGGTTGATCTCTGTTTTCTGGAGATATTTTGAAAGTAATATGTTGCTAGCTAGAAATTGGAAAAATATCACCATAAGTGGGCAAATATCACAAGTTTCTCGCAAGATCTAGAGACTAAACGTACCTTTTAAGGAAATATACACCTACCGGAGATAGAGAATATTGTAGCAAAAAAAATCCCAACATGAATCGACAGAGAGTGATACAGGTTGTATATTTTTGTATCACGCATAATACGAATAAAGGACATCAAATTGTACTTCAAAATATTCCAATATCTTTTAATAAAATTATTTCAAGGTTATTCTCAGGCCATATTTAACAAAATGAATGTAACTCAATGAAGCGTAAAGACTTCCAGAGTCTGCTTTTTATGGTACCACATCACTATAAGTTCAAGGTTTCCGAATGTTGACAAAGCCCTCCTTTGACATTTTGGTCTCGCGCTGGTTGGTGGTGTCTCTGTTGCGATAAGATCGATTTTTGGTGCTCCAAGGATCTGTGTTGTTTATCATGAGTAAAGTAAAGAAGGCTAAGTTAACAAACTCTAGAATGGAGATTTTGTGCGGATATCTCACCAAGGATGGAGCTGAGTGTAGTTTTTCATGCCTAAATTATCATCGTCCTCGGCTGCTGAAACACACAAAGAAACATCATCCTGCGGAGTCGGATGTCCTCCTACGTGGTTCTGCTGCCTGGGTAAGTGTTCAGTTATTTGTATTGCGCTAGGGACTAGGGACTAGGGAGCGCTCCCCGGCCGCTCCATAGTATTATTCGTGTTTTTTTTCCGGAAGTAGGCAGCGTGACTGTGAAAAACTGTGCTGACGTGGAGACGGGAACGTTTGGGACACATTTAGCGCCTACCTCGAAAACTGTGAGTGCGGAATTAGCCTAAAATCGCTCAACAACTTTGATTTTTCTGACAGACCTCGTCGCGCCGGTGACTGTCCTTGTAGTGCCTGTGATGCCATTTATGAAGAGAGGCCACTCTCAAGTCATCGACAAAACTCCAAATTGAACGAATTTTACGTAACAGTCGTCTGATTCCCGACTTTCTGGACCGTTTTAAAGAAATAAGCAAAATACTCAAAACTATTTCTTCAGCGCATGAGCGCTGCGATGGGCGCACGAGCACCGACATCAATCTGCCGACACCCCGTCTCCCCCGTCCCCAATGTCGGCCCGCGCCGCTGCTCGGCACCGGCCCGAATGCCGAGCAGCGCGTAGCCAGCGCGTCCGTCGAGCCAGGCGCGTAGCCAGGATTTTTATCGGGGGTGGGGCACGTCGGTGGTAGAATCAAATTTAGCTCCTCAACCATATGTTGTTGACCGGAGGGGGGGGAGAGGGAGCCGGATCGTTAGAGAATCTAATTTTATTTAGTGTAAATTTGTTTTGCTCAGAGGGGGAGGGGCATGGCTCCCGTGCCCTCCCTAGCTACGTCCCTGCGTCGAGCCGGGTCCGTCGGTCGCCGCCGCAACCGACGACCTTGACGGCGGCGACGCAGGGGAAAGCCTTTGCCGAGACGGATGGGTGGAAGGAAGGTGAAATGGAGGAGAAAATATATTTAGATAGTGGAAGGCAATCAATAAAGGCGCAGAATTCGACGTTTAATACAATTTGCTTTCCTTGCCGCAGAGCAGGACATAATTCCAGGAAACTGCGTTTTTTTAGTACAATAGGTCCTCGAATCGCCAAACAGGAACCAAACATGTTCTGCTGCATCTTCTCTACCTGTTGCCATTTTTATGTTAGTTTTTTCTGAAGGTGAAATGAAGTAGCCCAAATTCGAGGAGAAAATTAATGTAGGGGTGGGTTGATTTCCTTCAGACAACTTTGCCACCTGAACCTAAAAATCCTGGCGATTCCCATGATCCAATTACTCAGTTCCACTATTCACGAAACCTTCACCTATACATTTGCCTTTTTCGTTTCCTCAGATGCTGGCGAGACACCAGTCATCACGCATGGAGGAGCATCCAAGTACTGGAGATGCTCCTGTGCCTGCCGAGTCGGCGCAGCAGCCTTTCCCAACTGGGCGTAACAAAGTAGCCCCTGAACATTTGCCTGCAGACGTGCACCCGACATGTGATGATGTTGATATGACCGACAGTGGACCGGCGATTAGCACTGAGACGGTTCGCAACGATAACGGGGATAGAGGATCTCAAGTTACTTCTGACAATGGTCTTAACCTATCCCAGCATGAGCCTTCCATGGATTTGCGTGAAGATGTTTGTGCGATGAAAAACAAGCTGGATGAGGTACTTCATGAGCTGCGAAGCGTCAAAAGGGGTTTGTCTGATGTTGTTAGACTGACCCAAGAACGTTACACGTCAAAACATGACAAGGAAAATGTTGCAGATTTTGAAGATCAGTTAAAAACAGCGATGTTCATGTCCGGCAGAAGCCTTGCTCATTTGGACGTTGCGACTGATAACGATCTCGGACGGGCGCCGGGAAGCAATGCGCTGCATTGCAAGACATGTGTGCCGAAGTTTTTCAGCAGCGTGCATGTTCGCGAGGGCTCTAAGGTTTTCGGAGTTTTTAGGTATGACTTTAGCCTCGGCTCGTCGTTTTCTAAGTCTGAAAAAATCCCCATGATGTTCCGAAACCTCAAAACGGCTGTGCGATGTCACTTTCGGGTCCAAGAAACACCTGGAAAAAACTGCCAGCGCGCTGGCCAATGCCTTGATGCTGAAGGGCAGGTTCACCAGAAACGTCCATGTATCAAAGCGAGTGCTAAGGACGGGCTACTTTGTCCTTAAAAAATATCTGAGTCACGCCACATACGAAGACCTTATCGTTCTTCAAAACAGGAACGCTCCCATGAGCATGGGGGACTTGAACCATTCCACGGGGTACATGATTAAACTGAGGGACCAGGTGTACACCACCATCATGGAGAAACTGACGAAGTATGTCAGCTCTGTCCCATGTGTGTCACTAATGGCCGACAAGGTGACGCTGAACAAGCGATCTGTGGACGTCACTGCCATCATGTTCCCAGTGGTGGAAGCCCAGACGGATCGGATAATGCAGTCGTTTGTGATTGCAGGGCCGGTGGTGCGTGATGGTACCGGAGATGCGTTGGCAAAGGAGATTGTAGAATCCCTGGCAGGAGTGGGCGTCACTAAGCCATCTCAATTGTCCAGTATGTGCATGGACGGACAGTATTTTGCTGTCGGTGTCCCTGCGAAAGTGGTCCAGCTTCTACACGAGAAGAGTGGTGATCCCCTTGAGTCTCAGCCATGCGTGCCAGCCCTATGGGATGCTGCTCACCTCTTAAATCTTGCCGAAAAAGACGTCAGGGTCAAAGCTGGGAAACACAAGTGGGTGCAGGACACCATAGACAAGATGACTGCCATTTCCAAGCGGCATCACTACGGAAAGGGCTTTGAAGAGCTGATGGAACAGCAGCAAGGACTTCTCCATCCCAAGCTCTGGTCGGCAACAAGGTTTTCAGCCTACGCCTCTAACACCTTCCAGACCTTCCTCCACAACGCAACAGCCATGAAAAAGTTGCTGGAGAAGAATGCGGCCTCAAAGAATGCAGACAGCTGCATTGCAGACGACCTGGAGCTTCTTCAAGGTAGGATGTGAAGTATGCTGCAACTGATATATTGAAAAGAAACACAAAGAGGCAAAATTCACCCACATGTATATCCGTTTCCACATGGCTGTTGCAAATTGTACTCATAATTTGATGTTGTTATTGCTACATAAGTTGGCGAGTAGCATGTAAGGTATGGCCATCTATAATAGTTAATACAAAAATAGTCGTTTTCTCGTGGGTGAAAATAATTAAGGATTTCTCGATGCATAGAAGTCCAACAAGCAAGAAAGTGATTTTCTCATCATCAAATATTCAAAAATGCAGTACAATTATGTAGTATTTCTTAAATATTTTTTCCTTAATACGGTCTTAGTGCTAAATTTCAATTTGTTGGTTAAAATGATTGAGAGCGTCTTTTGGTGCAGGGGCGCAGTTCATGAACCGAGTGGCGGCGCTAGCCGACATCTATGAAAAGTTGGGACGCTGCAGCAAGGAACTGCAAAGCACACAGGCGTTCCCGTGGGATCGAAAAGATGCGTTCGCTCGCCTGATGCGATCTCTGCGCGACATGGCCTGCGCAATCGACCTGGACGAGGATTTGGCGTTTGAGCAGCCTGCTAATGTCTTGTGGCCATCTCTGAGCACCAGAGACAACTACAGACGAGGTAAGACATGGAAATGTTCTGCCGGTGAACATGCTGATATATGTGATGAAACGCTGCCAGGGGTGTAGGATCCTATTTAGTTGAGGGAGCTTCAGCCCCCCCCCCCCCCCCCCCCTCCCCAACTTGGCTTCAGCCCCCCACACACACACACACACACACACACACACACACACACACACACACACACACACACACACACACACACACACACACACACACACACACTTTGACGAGGAAGTGGGTCAAATCCTGGGAGAAATATGTATTTTTGTGGATTTTGATGGTACTTTAAAAAACGATTTTTCCCAGCTCAGCCCCCCCCCCCCCCCCTCTCTCCCAGCTTTTTGGAGAAGCTACGCCCCTGAAAGCTGCTATCAAATTTTCGTCGTAAGTGGTTGCTGTCTTATTTATGTATGTTATATTGCTATCTTTGCTATACCTACATAGCTAATTCACGCTAAATGTTGAATGTCGATCCACTATATTAACCCTCGCCCGGGTAGGGCAAAATCACTACGTGTTCGGGTAGGGGGTTGGTACGACCCCCCTTAGCGTTTCGCCCCTAATTGAGATAGAGCTTCGATTCAAAGACGAGCGTGTTGCTTGTGACGAGAGGAAGCCGCTGATACCCCATGTTACGGTATTGGGTCATTAGGTGACCTCTGAGGTCATGTCAATGACCCATAAGTCATACAAATTTGAAAAGGCGTATAAACTGAATTTTATCTAGCTAGAATCGTGAATGAGCATATCATAATGCTTAATAGGTGCCAAATTCGTAATCGGCGTCACCAAATGTCCTAAAAACTGCAAAATTATAAAAAGGTCATGTCAGGTCATCTGAGGTCAGTGACCTCGGTTGACCTGTGGATGCGCATGACCCCAGTGGAACATATAATTATCTAAAATGGATCACAAATTTGAAATCAGCGTCACAAATTGTCCTAGAAACCGTCAGAAGCCCAAAAAGTCATCTGAGGTCATCGGAGGTCAATGGCCTCAGTTGACCTCTGAAAAGGTCAATCGAGGTCACAATCTCAGTGGAAACCACAACTGTCACCTGGAAACACCTTTGCATATGCTCTTGAACAACAAACACTCGGAAACTGCATAAGTGACAAGCATCGATCTGTGGGACGCCAGTTGCGCCTGACATGACCTTGAGAAACAGGTCATAGGTCACGGGTCATGTGAGTTAGAAATTCATTTTTTTTTTCAGATTATGTGTTAACTTTGTCAACAGTAGGGTACTGAGAGTTTCATTGAAATCGGTCAGAAACTACGCGAGTTATTCCAGAAACACCGAGGGAGGGTTTGACATCCTACCCCCCCCCCCCTACCCAGGCGAGGGTTAATATTGTATATTATATTAATGTATTAATTGAAACTGTATTAATTGATTGGAAGTGTCTTTTGTTTACCAATCTGGTCTTAGAAGTAAAGTCACGGCATTAATGTTATTTGTTAGGTTGCCAACATCCAGCACTTCCTCGGTGCGTTGGAGGACTGCATCGAGCAGCGCATGGACGGCAAGCACGCGAGCCGCGACAGCGTCGGGTCGTGGAACGAGACTCTCAACGAGCACATGCACGACCTGAGGAAGCTGGGGTCTCTCACAATGCTGCAGGCGGTTGAGCACTCTGATTGCCTGATCTACGCTGCACGAGATAGGCAAGTCCCAAATTACCGGGGCCATTCAATTCGAAGAAGTATATATCACTGCAAAAGCAGCTAAAGAAACAAAAGGCAAACATATAAAAATGCGTTCCTTTTTGCTAGTCTTTGGCTACTTCTCATTTCTTGGCGCATTTATTCTTATTTTTAAGCGATCTTAATTTATTAGTGTTTATCCTGATAGCGTTATGACGTGAATACCAACAAATCAGAGTGTCATGTAAAATGTTGAATCGTTTTGGGTTTCCTAGAAGTAATATTGTCAGTGCTTGTCCAAGGACCATTCAAACTGGTCTTCGTCTTAACAAAATATATTTTTTGGATACAAAACTTATTTTCTGACATAAGCTTTTGCACTGCCAATATTTAGAGGTCAGTTTAGGAAATATATCAAACACTTTCACCTGTTTCAAAGACACCCGCTTTTCAGTGGGATTATCAATAAATGTTTTGGAGAGTTATGGAATCCGGATGCAGAACACACCATTTAGGAAGTTGCATTTTATACTTACTCAACTGCTGTCATTCTAGTGTCTAAGTACAAGTCAAAGCACATTTTGTAATAGTGGTTCTGTTCCCACAGCGGTACAAACGCTTAAGGAGCAAAAGATCATGCCAAAGGAGCTTGGTGTCGGCCTCCCACAAATCAGAGCGGCTCACAGATTCATGCGAGAGCTACCGAACGAGCTGACAGACCCCGAGCTCTACGTGAGGCTGCAAAAACAGGCTCAGAGTGAGGCGATCCTGCAGCCATACAGTGACATGGTGGCACGGATTTGGATGCTGGCAGCTCCCGAGAGTGTTGTGGAGAGCATGTGCAGTGTGGTGAAGGACATCTTCGGCGAGAACCGCCAACTGTCGCACGCAAGTGCAGCGAAAGAGCTTTGTGTGCGCTGGAATGGACCGGAGCCTGTCTGCGCTGACAAGCTATTAGAGCACGTGCGGCAGCGGTGTCAGAAGGACAATTTTTTGACCGTAGGTCACAGGGACATCGGAAAAGTTATGAAAAGGCATCTTGGTAGAAGGTGTCACCGCGCCCCTGTATATATGTGATATGAATCTGTGATATGAAGTGTATAGTGATGTACGGATGCAGTGCCAACAGTAGGTACCCAATGGGAATTAGTATAATGTCATTCGATGAACGGTTGTGGTGTGCACTTTATTTGGTGTGCCAGTGTGCCACATCCACAGTGTTTAGAACTTGAATTCTGCTCCCGTGTGCTATTTATTTTGTCTTGTTGAGTACTTGTCTTGTTTAAGATTCGTCTTGCATTATTTATTTGTGCAAATCAGCTTTTTGTTTGCACTATATATTGGACACGTCACCTGGATGGATGTTGGAAGGAAAAATATAGTCGTCTGTTCTATTGCAAATGGTGAACCTGTTTTTACATTAAATCAACAAGTGTTTTATCCCATGAGGGTACGATACCTTGGTGTCGAGGTCCGTAGATTGGTACTTAGGTATAGCGATACGCCTGGTCTAGCCGCAAAAGAAGAACCGGTTAAATAACGTTGCCACTCCTGTTGAACTGCTTGCCAGTTTTGTGTAGCGAATTTTCGCATTAGCAGATATAAACATTTGCAATCGACAAATGGAAATGTGTAGAAATGTAGCTTCGATGAGAATGAGAATGTTCGATAAAAGGTGTAGCAAAATTGGGCTCCGTCAAATTCGGTTGGTAGCAAATTTTAACTTTTGTTTACCCCTGAAAATAGCTCCCCCAGTAAGTCGCGGGTTAAGGTCCCTCTAGGCTCTAGGATGGCGTAGATGTTTTTAGTGTAGGTGGACGGGAAATGTCCACCTAGTTTTGCTTGGTTAACCTATGTCCACATATTTCCAAAATGTCCACTTAAGTCTGAATTCGGAGACCCATCCGTAACCGCGCCGTATCAGTTCACCCGTAAGGCTGATCACTCAAACCAGCTAAACAACCGTACCGCAAAGCCGTATGTATACTGTATCGATCGATAATGCTTCCGTGATGTTATATGTGTATGATACCTATATCTATTGATCAATCAAATATTGCCACACTTATATTGCCCATCAGCAACGGGCGATTCATATCGGATGGGTAGACTGTACCGCAATGCATGTGGGATATGTAGACTGTACCGCAGTACACCTGGGATAGGTAGACTGTACCGCAGTACATCTGGGATAGATAGACTGTATCGCAGTACACCTGGGATAGGTAGACTGTACCGCAGCACATCTGGGATAGGTAGACTGTACCGCAGTACACCTTGG
Source organism: Chirona hameri (assembly GCA_036785665.1). NCBI lineage: Eukaryota > Metazoa > Arthropoda > Thecostraca > Balanomorpha > Balanidae > Chirona > Chirona hameri. The sequence goes on along the minus strand of JAXIVJ010001962.1, from coordinate 111,330 downwards.
ATTGTTAGACTGTACCGCAGTACATCTTGGATAAGTAGACTGTACCGCAGTACATCTGGGATAGGTAGACTACCGCAGTACATCTGGGATTGGTAGACTGTACCACAATACATCTCAGATTGGTAGACTGTACCGCAGTACACCTGGGATTGGTAGACAACCGCAGTACATCTCAAATTGGTAGACTGTACCGCAGTACATCTGGGATAGGTAGACTGTACCGCAGTACATATGGGATTGGTAGACTGTACCGCAGTACATCTGGGATAGGTAGACTGTACCACAATACATCTCAGATTGGTAGACTGTACCGCAGTACACCTGGGATAGGTAGACTGTACCGCAGTACATCTCAGATTGGTAGACAACCGCAGTACATCTCAGATTGGTAGACTGTACCGCAGTACATCTGGGATAGGTAGACTGTACCGCAGTACATCTGGGATACGTAGACTGTACCGCAATACACCTGGGATAGGTAGACTGTACCGCAGTACATCTGGGATAGGTAGACTGTACCACAATACATCTAAGATTGGTAGACTGTACCGCAGTACACCTGGGATAGGTAGACTGTACCGCAGTACATCTGGGATAGGTAGACTGTACCGCAGTACATATGGGATAAGTAGACTGTACCACAGTACATCTAAGATTGGTAGACTGTACCGCAGTACACCTGGGATAGGTAGACTGTACCGCAGTACATCTGGGATAGATATACTGTACCGCAGTACACCTGGGATTGGTAGACTGTACCACAGTACATCTGGGATATGTATACTGTACCGCAGTACATCTGGGATAGGTAGACTGTACCGCAGCACATATGGGATAGGTATACTGTACCGCAGTACATCTGGGATAGGCAGACTGTACCGCAGCACATCTGGGATAGGTAGACTGTACCGCAGTACATCTGGTATTGATAGACTGTACCGCAGTGCATCTGGGATAGGTAGACTGTCCCGCAGTACATCTCAGATTGGTAGACAGTACCGCAGTACATCTGGGATAGGTAGACTGTACCGCAGTACATCTGGGATAGGTAGACTGTACTGCAGTACGCCTGGGATTGGTAGAATGTCCCGCAATACATCTGGGATAGGTAGACTGTACCGCAGTACATCTTGGATAGGTAGACTGTACCGCAATACATCTCAGATTGGTAGACTGTACGGCAGTGCATCTGGGATAGGTAGACTGTATCGCAGTACATCTAGGATAGGTAGGCTGTACTGCAGTACATCTGGGATGGGTAGACTGTACCGCAGTACATCTGGGATAGGTAGACTGTACTGCAGTACACCTGGGATTGGTAGAATGTACCGCAGTACATCTGGGATAGGTAGACTGTACTGCAGTACATCTGGGATATGTAGACTGTACCGCAGTACATCTGGGATAGGTAGACTGTACTGCAGTACACCTGGGATTGGTAGAATGTACCGCAGTACATCTGGGATAGGTAGGCTGTACCGCAGTATATCTTGGATATGTAGACTGTACCGCAGTACATCCGGAATAGGTAGACTGTACCGCAGTACATCTCAGATTGGGTGACCGTGCCTCACCACTCACAAGCGATACCAGAGTGAGTATGTTACTGTGATGGCGGTGCCTTTGCAACAAATCTGTAAATATGCGGCCCATGACCTGTTCCCAGGGTAGCATATTAAACTGACAACATGACAGGGAACTGCACGGCATTTCGGCAATGGGCCGTCGTCCTACCTGTACAGTGTACAGTCGGTCTCATAATGATCTTCATTTGCCACCACGTGGCGCTACGGTCGCGATAGGCACAACAAAATATGGTTTCCCCTCCGTAGGTTGGTACCCATTGTGGCTGTCTGGCAGGTGCGTGAACTGGGGAGGGGAGGGAGGGAGGGAGTGCGGGGCGTTGTCGGAATGGAAGCGCCGCGACCCGGGTGGTGGTCAGGGCCGTCTGTCTGGGGGGTCAAGAGGTCACCTGTCTTGAGCTGGCAGTGATCTAATATTGGAGACTGAATAACAGTGTTCACCACATCAGCCCAAATAGCTCAGTCGGTATAGCTGCCTACTAGCGTATTCATAGATTGGTCGTGGGTTCGAACCGCGCTTTTACGTGTATTTCTTTCTTAATCATGCCACGTGTCACGTGCAATGCAGAACCCCGAAATTGCGAATGCAAACGTCCACCTGATGATTCTACACGAAAAAGAAGACAAATGCAGTGGGCCTTGCACTGATATGTTCGAATCACGTCGCTCCGTCCTTCACGCTCCACAAACACACCCGGGCGGGTTTATATCCATTAAGTTAGCGTCGATATCTGCGACGACAGTATTTACAACCTTAGGTCTATGAAGCATCGCCAGGTGTGTAGCTGATAGAGCATCTGACTGGCTACGTGTTTAAATTTGACTTTGACCTTGAGATCAGTTAAAAATATCGACACTTTATTTTTGGCGCACGGAAAATTTCTCAATCGTCGCAAGCGACACGACGGATAGCCATTTCCGAGACGACATCTGTGACGACAGTAGCCCCGTTTGCATAGCAATGTCAAAATAGTGGAACATTGTTCACTAATTGTGGAACATAATAATATAATTTAGCTCGTTTGAGTAGATATCACCACTACACCAGACTGAGATTTGATTCAATTTTCTCAAACATGGTGTAAGAGTGATCTTGGTTCCTTTTATTTCGAAATCGTGCTTTATAAGTACTGTTAACAGCACAAACATCCAGAGCAGAGTATTTTTTCTTCCGACATTTTTACCTTCATTTGGTAGCGTAACAGCTTTTGCGAAGACTGCTACGCTTCCATATGCGCAACCGATTTACTTTTTCCGACGGCAGTTGCCGCTTTTTCGCGAATAAGAATTAGAGCTGAAAGTATCATACCGGTACCATACAACAACACAACCAATAACACAATGTTCCACCAATATACCGGCGCTGTCATTAGTATTTTGTCGCACATATGTTCGCATGCCGCATAGTGCATGCCGCAGGCATCTAAAAAGTGCTTGCGGTGCCTAAAAATGACCCGCTGTGTCGTGCACTGTATCGTAAGTCAGGCAGCTCGAAACGTGGGAGGAGCTTATTTTAGCCAAGTTAGCGGGCACTTATTTTCGCGACCAGCACCTGACGTGAATTCTGTATAATACCACGGAAACAACACCAACAAAGGCAATACCTAGGCTGCAACAACCATACGACCAATGTGATACATAACAGCAGACGGTAAATTGACGCACTGGCGCCGTAATCGTGATCATGTGATGGTGAAAGAAACCTTCATGCTCCACTATTAGTGACCAATGTTTCACTGTTTTGAAACTGCTATGTAAACGGGGCTAGTATCGATCAACTTGAAATACAAATATTCGTCGTAGTATAGCCCGTGCAGCCCGTATAGCCCGTGCAGTGTTCTATCAATTGGACTCTTAGCGATGCTTCACAGACCTATGGTTTGCTTAAAACTGGTCATCACAGACATCGTCGCTAACTTGACATTCTAGGTCTGCGTATATTTCCAACCACGATCCGCCACACAGCCTCGCCACACATGCGCATTGTTATTCCCCAATCGGCCTGTGTGGGTCAGACCAGGACGGAGCGGTGCAGATTCCGCCAAGTATCGGCCGGCACCGGGCGAGCTGTCAAACCGGTCCGGTCCCGCCTCGGTGCGGGATTCAGCCAGCTATCGTTTTGCCTACCGTGGGAGACCCAGAGCTAGGGAAGATCATTTTGGGACCGACTGTACAGTGTACCGTACCTACCAATCGTACGGTCCCCATCCAAGCGATTAATGAGTGAAATATGTACGATGTTGTACCTCAGTAGGGCCAGTTATCCGTGTGTAGCTCACAATTGACAAGCGCTTCGGTCCAGGGGCGCAGCCAGACCGTTATAAAGGGGGACAAGCCCGTGAGAGAGACCCCCATCCCAAAATAATACCCCTGGATATGAAAAACTCTACAGATTTCGGCCACTTTATTTTGTGAGGCCCCCTAATTAACAATGTTTCTTCGTCTACTTTTGATGACCTGGATTGGGCCAGGACCCTCAGTAGGCATTGTACTGAGCGCATTACTAATTTGTGTTGTTACGTACAGGAGAGAAAACCTATCTTAGCTGACAACAGGTGGGGGTCGGTTTTTTAGTGTGGGGCGGCTGAAATGACGAAAAAATGTTCCCCATTTTGATATGTGTGTGTATGCCTTTGCAGCATTTTTTATGCTGATTTTAGTGTTACTAGATGGGTGTAATGTATATGGCCTGCCATTTATATGGCCTGCAATTTATATAGCCAGATAATTTATATAGCCAGCCAGTGGTGTGGTGGGTGTGGGTGTGGGTGTGGGTGTGGGTGTGGGTGTGGGTGTGGGTGTAGGTGTAGGTGTAGGTGTGGGTGTGGTGGGTGTGGGTGTGGGTGTGGTGGGTGTGGGTGTGGTGGGTGTGGGTGTGGTGGGTGTGGGTGTGGTGGGTGTGGGCGTGGTGGGTGTGGGTGTGGTGGGTGTGGGTGTGGTGGGTGTGGGTGTGGTGGGTGTGGATGTGGTGGGTGTGGGTGTGGTGGGTGTGGATGTGGTGGGTGTGGGTGTGGTGGGCGTGGGCGTGGTGGGTGTGGGTGTGGTGGGTGTGGATGTGGTGGGTGTGAGTGTGGTGGGTGTGGGTGTGGTGGATGTGGGTGTGGTGGGTATGGGTGTGGTGGGTGTGGGTGTGGTGGGTGTGGTGGGTGTGGGTGTGGTGGGTGTGGGTGTGGTGGGTGTGGGTGTGGTGTGTGTGGGTGTGGTGGGTGTGGTGGGTGTGGATGTGGTGGGTGTGTGTGTGGTGGGTGTGGGTGTGGTGGGTGTGGATGTGGTGGGTGTGGGTGTGGTGGGTGTGGGTGTGGTGGATGTGGGTGTGGTGGGTATGGGTGTGGTGGGTGTGGTTGTGGTGGGTGTGGTGGGTGCGGGTGTGGTGGGTGTGGGTGTGGTGGGTGTGGGTGTGGTGGGTGTGGGGGTGGTGGGTGTGGGTGTGGTGGGTGTGATGGGTGTGGGTGTGGTGGGTGTGGTGGGTGTGGGTGTGGTGGGTGTGGGTGTGGTGGGTGTGAGTGTGGTGGGTGTGGTGGATGTGGTGGGTGTGGTGGGTGTGGTGGGTGTGGGTGTGGTGGGTGTGGGTGTGGGTGTGGTTGTGGGTGTGGGTGTGGGTGTGGGTGTGGGTGTGGGTGTGGGTGTGGGTGTGGGTGTGGGTGTGGGTGTGGGTGTGGGTGTGGGTGTGGGTGTGGGTGTGGGTGTGGTGGGTGTGGTGGGTGTGGTGGGTGTGGTGGGTGTGGTGGGTGTGGTGGGTGTGGTGGGTGTGGTGGGTGTGGTGGGTGTGGTGGGTGTGGTGGGTGTGGTGGGTGTGGTGGGTGTGGTGGGTGTGGTGGGTGTGGTGGGTGTGGTGGGTGTGGTGGGTGAGTTGGGTGTGGTGGGTGTGGTGGGTGTGGTGGGTGTGGTGGGTGTGGTGGGTGTGGTGGGTGAGTTGGGTGTGGTGGGTGAGTTGGGTGTGGTGGGTGTGGTGGGTGTGGTGGGTGTGGTGGGTGTGGTGGGTGAGTTGGGTGTGGTGGGTGTGGTGGGTGTGATGGGTGTGGTGGGTGTGGTGGGTGAGTTGGGTGTGGTGGGTGTGGTGGGTGTGGTGGGTGTGGTGGGTGAGTTGGGTGTGGTGGGTGAGTTGGGTGTGGTGGGTGTGGTGGGTGAGTTGGGTGTGGTGGGTGTGGTGGGTGTGGTGGGTGTGGTGGGTGCGGTGGGTGTGTTGGGTGTGGTGGGTGAGTTGGGTGTGGTGGGTGTGGTGGGTGTGGTGGGTGAGTTGGGTGTGGTGGGTGAGTTGGGTGTGGTGGTTGTGGTTGTGGTGGCTGTGGTGGGTGTGGTGGGTTTGGTGAGTGTGGTGGGTGTGGGTGTGGGGGGCGTGGGAGGGGGGGGGCGTGGGAGGCGGGGGGGGGCAGTGGCGGGGCGATGTCGGGGCGTGGCGGGCACTTCCAATTCAATCCGATCAGGTCGGCCTAAGATTCGTGCGCGACGAAAAAGCATCGAAGTATAGCATGTTCTCCGCAGATATGTATGAGAAAGATGCATTTCAATGTATTGTCATGAACAGCATTGAGAAAGACTCGACTGTTACCGCCGAAATATAGTTAAGCAGTGCTAGTGCATAAGTTGCACTCATGGAGGCGCCAGCCGTGGCAGTCTGCCACAGCAGCATCATCTCGTCATAAGTTACAGCCCCAGTTTGTAACAGCAGCAGCAGCAGCAGCAGCAGCAGCAGCAGCAGCAGCGGCGGCAGCGGCAGCAGCAGCAGCAGCAGCAGCAGCAGCAGCAGCAGCAGCAGCAGCAGCAGCAGCAGCAGCAGCGGTCTGACAATGCGTCACATCAGCCGCTGTCTGTCAGCCGCGTCACATCAGCCGCTGTCTGTCAGTAGGTATGGCAGTGCGTCACATCAGCCGCTGTCTGTCAGTAGGTATGGCAGTGCGTGACATCAGCCGCTGTCTGTCTGTAGGTATGGCAGTGCGTCACATCAGCCGCTGTCTGTCAGTAGGTATGGCAGTGCGTCACATCAGCCGCTGTCTGTCAGTAGGTATGGCAGTGCGTCACATCAGCCGCTGTCTGTCAGTAGGTATGGCAGTGCGTCACATCAGCCGCTGTCTGTCAGTAGGTATGGCAGTGCGTCACATCAGCCGCTGTCTGTCAGTAGGTATGGCAGTGCGTCACATCAGCCGCTGTCTGTCAGTAGGTATGGCAGTGCGTCACATCAGCCGCTGTCTGTCAGTAGGTATGGCAGTGCGTCACATCAGCCGCTGTCTGTCAGTAGGTATGGCAGTGCGTCACATCAGCCGCTGTCTGTCTGTGTCACATCAGCCGCTGTCTGTCAGTAGGTATGGCAGTGCGTCACATCAGCCGCTGTCTGTCAGTAGGTATGGCAGTGCGTCACATCAGCCGCTGTCTGTCTGCGTCACATCAGCCGCTGTCTGTCAGTAGGTATGGCAGTGCGTCACATCAGCCGCTGTCTGTCAGTAGGTATGGCAGTGCGTCACATCAGCCGCTGTCTGTCTGCGTCACATCAGCCGCTGTCTGTCTGCGTCACATCAGCCGCTGACTGTCAGTAGGTATGGCAGTGCGTCACATCAGCCGCTGTCTGTCAGTAGGTATGGCAGTGCGTCACATCAGCCGCTGTCTGTCAGTAGGTATGGCAGTGCGTCACATCAGCCGCTGTCTGTCAGTAGGTATGGCAGTGCGTCACATCAGCCGCTGTCTGTCAGTAGGTATGGCAGTGCGTCACATCAGCCGCTGTCTGTCTGCGTCACATCAGCCGCTGTCTGTCAGTAGGTATGGCAGTGCGTCACATCAGCCGCTGTCTGTCAGTAGGTATGGCAGTGCGTCACATCAGCCGCTGTCTGTCAGTAGGTATGGCAGTGCGTCACATCAGCCGCTGTCTGTCTGCGTCACATCAGCCGCTGTCTGTCAGTAGGTATGGCAGTGCGTCACATCAGCCGCTGTCTGTCAGTAGGTATGGCAGTGCGTCACATCAGCCGCTGTCTGTCAGTAGGTATGGCAGTGCGTCACATCAGCCGCTGTCTGTCAGTAGGTATGGCAGTGCGTCACATCAGCCGCTGTCTGTCTGCGTCACATCAGCGGCTGTCTGTCTGCGTCACATCAGCCGCTGACTGTCAGTAGGTATGGCAGTGCGTCACATCAGCCGCTGTCTGTCAGTAGGTATGGCAGTGCGTCACATCAGCCGCTGTCTGTCAGTAGGTATGGCAGTGCGTCACATCAGCCGCTGTCTGTCAGTAGGTATGGCAGTGCGTCACATCAGCCGCTGTCTGTCAGTAGGTATGGCAGTGCGTCACATCAGCCGCTGTCTGTCTGCGTCACATCAGCCGCTGTCTGTCAGTAGGTATGGCAGTGCGTCACATCAGCCGCTGTCTGTCAGTAGGTATGGCAGTGCGTCACATCAGCCGCTGTCTGTCAGTAGGTATGGCAGTGCGTCACATCAGCCGCTGTCTGTCTGCGTCACATCAGCCGCTGTCTGTCAGTAGGTATGGCAGTGCGTCACATCAGCCGCTGTCTGTCAGTAGGTATGGCAGTGCGTCACATCAGCCGCTGTCTGTCAATAGGTATGGCAGTGCGTCACATCAGCCGCTGTCTGTCAGTAGGTATGGCAGTGCGTCACATCAGCCGCTGTCTGTCTGCGTCACATCAGCCGCTGTCTGTCAGTAGGTATGGCAGTGCGTCACATCAGCCGCTGTCTGTCTGCGTCACATCAGCCGCTGTCTGTCAGTAGGTATGGCAGTGCGTCACATCAGCCGCTGTCTGTCAGTAGGTATGGCAGTGCGTCACATCAGCCGCTGTCTGTCAGTAGGTATGGCAGTGCGTCACATCAGCCGCTGTCTGTCTGCGTCACATCAGCCGCTGTCTGTCAGTAGGTATGACAGTGCGTCACATCAGCCGCTGTCTGTCTGCGTCACATCAGCCGCTGTCTGTCAGTAGGTATGGCAGTGCGTCACATCAGCCGCTGTCTGTCAGTAGGTATGGCAGTGCGTCACATCAGCCGCTGTCTGTCAGTAGGTATGGCAGTGCGTCACATCAGCCGCTGTCTGTCAGTAGGTATGGCAGTGCCTCACATCAGCCGCTGTCTGTCAGTAGGTATGGCAGTGCGTCACATCAGCCGCTGTCTGTCTGTGTCACATCAGCCGCTGTCTGTCAGTAGGTATGGCAGTGCGTCACATCAGCCGCTGTCTGTCTGCGTCACATCAGCCGCTGTCTGTCAGTAGGTATGGCAGTGCGTCACATCAGCCGCTGTCTGTCAGTAGGTATGGCAGTGCGTCACATCAGCCGCTGTCTGTCAGTAGGTATGGCAGTGCGTCACATCAGCCGCTGTCTGTCAGTAGGTATGGCAGTGCGTCACATCAGCCGCTGTCTGTCAGTAGGTATGGCAGTGCGTCACATCAGCCGCTGTCTGTCAGTAGGTATGGCAGTGCGTCACATCAGCCGCTGTCTGTCAGTAGGTATGGCAGTGCGTCACATCAGCCGCTGTCTGTCTGCGTCACATCAGCCGCTGTCTGTCAGTAGGTATGGCAGTGCGTCACATCAGCCGCTGTCTGTCAGTAGGTATGGCAGTGCGTCACATCAGCCGCTGTCTGTCAGTAGGTATGGCAGTGCGTCACATCAGCCGCTGTCTGTCTGCGTCACATCAGCCGCTGTCTGTCAGTAGGTATGGCAGTGCGTCACATCAGCCGCTGTCTGTCAGTAGGTATGGCAGTGCGTCACATCAGCCGCTGTCTGTCTGCGTCACATCAGCCGCTGTCTGTCAGTAGGTATGGCAGTGCGTCACATCAGCCGCTGTCTGTCAGTAGGTATGGCAGTGCGTCACATCAGCCGCTGTCTGTCAGTAGGTATGGCAGTGCGTCACATCAGCCGCTGTCTGTCAGTAGGTATGGCAGTGCGTCACATCAGCCGCTGTCTGTCAGTAGGTATGGCAGTGCGTCACATCAGCCGCTGTCTGTCAGTAGGTATGGCAGTGCGTCACATCAGCCGCTGTCTGTCGGTAGGTATGGCAGTGCGTCACATCAGCCGCTGTCTGGCAGCCGCGTCACATCAGCCGCTGTCTGTCAGTAGGTATGGCAGTGCGTCACATCAGCCGCTGTCTGCGTCACATCAGCCGCTGCCTGTCAGTAGGTATGGCAGTGCGTCACATCAGCCGCTGTCTGTCTGCGTCACATCAGCCGCTGTCTGTCAGTAGGTATGGCAGTGCGTCACATCAGCCGCTGTCTGTCAGTAGGTATGGCAGTGCGTCACATCAGCCGCTGTCTGTCAGTAGGTATGGCAGTGCGTCACATCAGCCGCTGTCTGTCTGCGTCACATCAGCCGCTGTCTGTCAGTAGGTATGGCAGTGCGTCACATCAGCCGCTGTCTGTCAGTAGGTATGGCAGTGCGTCACATCAGCCGCTGTCTGTCTGCGTCACATCAGCCGCTGTCTGTCAGTAGGTATGGCAGTGCGTCACATCAGCCGCTGTCTGTCAGTAGGTATGGCAGTGCGTCACATCAGCCGCTGTCTGTCTGCGTCACATCAGCCGCTGTCTGTCAGTAGGTATGGCAGTGCGTCACATCAGCCGCTGTCTGTCAGTAGGTATGGCAGTGCGTCACATCAGCCGCTGTCTGTCTGCGTCACATCAGCCGCTGTCTGTCAGTAGGTATGGCAGTGCGTCACATCAGCCGCTGTCTGTCTGCGTCACATCAGGCGCTGTCTGTCAGTAGGTATGGCAGTGCGTCACATCAGCCGCTGTCTGTCAGTAGGTATGGCAGTGCGTCACATCAGCCGCTGTCTGTCAGCCGCGTCACATCAGCCGCTGTCTGTCAGTAGGTATGGCAGTGCGTCACATCAGCCGCTGTCTGTCAGTAGGTATGGCAGTGCGTCACATCAGCCGCTGTCTGTCAGTAGGTATGGCAGTGCGTCACATCAGCCGCTGTGTGTCTGCGTCACATCAGCCGCTGTCTGTCAGTAGGTATGGCAGTGCGTCACATCAGCCGCTGTCTGTCAGTAGGTATGGCAGTGCGTCACATCAGCCGCTGTCTGTCTGCGTCACATCAGCCGCTGTCTGTCAGTAGGTATGGCAGTGCGTCACATCAGCCGCTGTCTGTCAGTAGATATGGCAGTGCGTCACATCAGCCGCTGTCTGTCAGTAGTCAGTCTGTCAGTAGGTGTCTGTCAGTCTGTCAGTAGGTATGGCAGTGCGTCACATCAGCCGCTGTCTGTCAGTAGGTATGGCAGTGCGTCACATCAGCCGCTGTCTGTCAGTAGGTATGGCAGTGCATCACATCAGCCGCTGTCTGTCAGTAGGTATGGCAGTGCGTCACATCAGCCGCTGTCTGTCAGTAGGTATGGCAGTGCTTCACATCAGCCGCTGTCTGTCTGCGTCACATCAGCCGCTGTCTGTCAGTGCGTCACATCAGCCGCTGTCTGTCAGTAGGTATGGCAGTGCGTCACATCAGCCGCTGTCTGTCAGTAGGTATGGCAGTGCGTCACATCAGCCGCTGTCTGTCAGTAGGTATGCCAGTGCGTCACATCAGCCGCTGTCTGTCAGTAGGTATGGCAGTGCGTCACATCAGCCGCTGTCTGTCAGTAGGTATGGCAGTGCGTCACATCAGCCGCTGTCTGTCTGCGTCACATCAGCCGCTGTCTGTCGTCAGTAGGTATGGCAGTGCGTCACATCAGCCGCTGTCTGTCAGTAGGTATGGCAGTGCGTCACATCAGCCGCTGTCTGTCAGTAGGTATGGCAGTGCGTCACATCAGCCGCTGTCTGTCTGCGTCACATCAGCCGCTGTCTGTCAGTAGGTATGGCAGTGCGTCACATCAGCCGCTGTCTGTCAGCAGGTATGGCAGTGCGTCACATCAGCCGCTGTCTGTCTGCGTCACATCAGCCGCTGTCTGTCAGTAGGTATGGCAGTGCGTCACATCAGCCGCTGTCTGTCAGTAGGTATGGCAGTGCGTCACATCAGCCGCTGTCTGTCTGCGTCACATCATCCGCTGTCTGTCAGTAGGTATGGCAGTGCGTCACATCAGCCGCTGTCTGTCAGTAGGTATGGCAGTGCGTCACATCAGCCGCTGTCTGTCAGTAGGTATGGCAGTGCGTCACATCAGCCGCTGTCTGTCAGCCGCGTCACATCAGCCGCTGTCTGTCAGTAGGTATGGCAGTGCATCACATCAGCCGCTGTCTGTCTGCGTCACATCAGCCGCTGTCTGTCAGTAGGTATGGCAGTGCGTCACATCAGCCGCTGTCTGTCTGCGTCACATCAGCCGCTGTCTGTCAGTAGGTATGGCAGTGCGTCACATCAGCCGCTGTCTGTCAGTAGGTATGGCAGTGCGTCACATCAGCCGCTGTCTGTCTGCGTCACATCAGCCGCTGTCTGTCAGTAGGTATGGCAGTGCGTCACATCAGCCGCTGTCTGTCAGTAGGTATGGCAGTGCGTCACATCAGCCGCTGTCTGTCAGTAGGTATGGCAGTGCGTCACATCAGCCGCTGTCTGTCTGCGTCACATCAGCCGCTGTCTGTCAGTAGGTATGGCAGTGCGTCACATCAGCCGCTGTCTGTCAGTAGGTATGGCAGTGCGTCACATCAGCCGCTGTCTGTCAGCCGCGTCACATCAGCCGCTGTCTGTCAGTAGGTATGGCAGTGCGTCACATCAGCCGCTGTCTGTCAGTAGGTATGGCAGTGCGTCACATCAGCCGCTGTCTGTCAGTAGGTATGGCAGTGCGTCACATCAGCCGCTGTCTGTCTGTGTCACATCAGCCGCTGTCTGTCAGTAGGTATGGCAGTGCGTCACATCAGCCGCTGTCTGTCAGTAGGTATGGCAGTGCGTCACATCAGCCGCTGTCTGTCAGTAGGTATGGCAGTGCGTCACATCAGCCGCTGTCTGTCTGCGTCACATCAGCCGCTGTCTGTCAGTAGGTATGGCAGTGCGTCACATCAGCCGCTGTCTGTCTGCGTCACATCAGCCGCTGTCTGTCAGTAGGTATGGCAGTGCGTCACATCAGCCGCTGTCTGTCAGTAGGTATGGCAGTGCGTCACATCAGCCGCTGTCTGTCAGTAGGTATGGCAGTGCGTCACATCAGCCGCTGTCTGTGAGTAGGTATGGCAGTGCGTCACATCAGCCGCTGTCTGTCAGTAGGTATGGCAGTGCGTCACATCAGCCGCTGTCTGTCAGTAGGTATGGCAGTGCGTCACATCAGCCGCTGTCTGTCAGTAGGTATGGCAGTGCGTCACATCAGCCGCTGCCTGTCAGTAGGTATGGCAGTGCGTCACATCAGCCGCTGTCTGTCAGTAGGTATGGCAGTGCGTCACATCAGCCGCTGTCTGTCAGTAGGTATGGCAGTGCGTCACATCAGCCGCTGTCTGTCTGTGTCACATCAGCCGCTGTCTGTCAGTAGGTATGGCAGTGCGTCACATCAGCCGCTGTCTGTCAGTAGGTATGGCAGTGCGTCACATCAGCCGCTGTCTGTCTGCGTCACATCAGCCGCTGTCTGTCAGTAGGTATGGCAGTGCGTCACATCAGCCGCTGTCTGTCAGTAGGTATGGCAGTGCGTCACATCAGCCGCTGTCTGTCTGCGTCACATCAGCCGCTGTCTGTCTGCGTCACATCAGCCGCTGACTGTCAGTAGGTATGGCAGTGCGTCACATCAGCCGCTGTCTGTCAGTAGGTATGGCAGTGCGTCACATCAGCCGCTGTCTGTCAGTAGGTATGGCAGTGCGTCACATCAGCCGCTGTCTGTCAGTAGGTATGGCAGTGCGTCACATCAGCCGCTGTCTGTCAGTAGGTATGGCAGTGCGTCACATCAGCCGCTGTCTGTCTGCGTCACATCAGCCGCTGTCTGTCAGTAGGTATGGCAGTGCGTCACATCAGCCGCTGTCTGTCAGTAGGTATGGCAGTGCGTCACATCAGCCGCTGTCTGTCAGTAGGTATGGCAGTGCGTCACATCAGCCGCTGTCTGTCTGCGTCACATCAGCCGCTGTCTGTCAGTAGGTATGGCAGTGCGTCACATCAGCCGCTGTCTGTCAGTAGGTATGGCAGTGCGTCACATCAGCCGCTGTCTGTCAGTAGGTATGGCAGTGCGTCACATCAGCCGCTGTCTGTCAGTAGGTATGGCAGTGCGTCACATCAGCCGCTGTCTGTCTGCGTCACATCAGCCGCTGTCTGTCTGCGTCACATCAGCCGCTGACTGTCAGTAGGTATGGCAGTGCGTCACATCAGCCGCTGTCTGTCAGTAGGTATGGCAGTGCGTCACATCAGCCGCTGTCTGTCAGTAGGTATGGCAGTGCGTCACATCAGCCGCTGTCTGTCAGTAGGTATGGCAGTGCGTCACATCAGCCGCTGTCTGTCTGCGTCACATCAGCCGCTGTCTGTCAGTAGGTATGGCAGTGCGTCACATCAGCCGCTGTCTGTCAGTAGGTATGGCAGTGCGTCACATCAGCCGCTGTCTGTCAGTAGGTATGGCAGTGCGTCACATCAGCCGCTGTCTGTCTGCGTCACATCAGCCGCTGTCTGTCAGTAGGTATGGCAGTGCGTCACATCAGCCGCTGTCTGTCAGTAGGTATGGCAGTGCGTCACATCAGCCGCTGTCTGTCAATAGGTATGGCAGTGCGTCACATCAGCCGCTGTCTGTCAGTAGGTATGGCAGTGCGTCACATCAGCCGCTGTCTGTCTGCGTCACATCAGCCGCTGTCTGTCAGTAGGTATGGCAGTGCGTCACATCAGCCGCTGTCTGTCTGCGTCACATCAGCCGCTGTCTGTCAGTAGGTATGGCAGTGCGTCACATCAGCCGCTGTCTGTCAGTAGGTATGGCAGTGCGTCACATCAGCCGCTGTCTGTCAGTAGGTATGGCAGTGCGTCACATCAGCCGCTGTCTGTCTGCGTCACATCAGCCGCTGTCCGTCAGTAGGTATGGCAGTGCGTCACATCAGCCGCTGTCTGTCTGCGTCACATCAGCCGCTGTCTGTCAGTAGGTATGGCAGTGCGTCACATCAGCCGCTGTCTGTCAGTAGGTATGGCAGTGCGTCACATCAGCCGCTGTCTGTCAGTAGGTATGGCAGTGCGTCACATCAGCCGCTGTCTGTCAGTAGGTATGGCAGTGCCTCACATCAGCCGCTGTCTGTCAGTAGGTATGGCAGTGCGTCACATCAGCCGCTGTCTGTCTGTGTCACATCAGCCGCTGTCTGTCAGTAGGTATGGCAGTGCGTCACATCAGCCGCTGTCTGTCTGCGTCACATCAGCCGCTGTCTGTCAGTAGGTATGGCAGTGCGTCACATCAGCCGCTGTCTGTCAGTAGGTATGGCAGTGCGTCACATCAGCCGCTGTCTGTCAGTAGGTATGGCAGTGCGTCACATCAGCCGCTGTCTGTCAGTAGGTATGGCAGTGCGTCACATCAGCCGCTGTCTGTCTGCGTCACATCAGCCGCTGTCTGTCAGTAGGTATGGCAGTGCGTCACATCAGCCGCTGTCTGTCAGTAGGTATGGCAGTGCGTCACATCAGCCGCTGTCTGTCAGTAGGTATGGCAGTGCGTCACATCAGCCGCTGTCTGTCTGCGTCACATCAGCCGCTGTCTGTCAGTAGGTATGGCAGTGCGTCACATCAGCCGCTGTCTGTCAGTAGGTATGGCAGTGCGTCACATCAGCCGCTGTCTGTCAGTAGGTATGGCAGTGCGTCACATCAGCCGCTGTCTGTCTGCGTCACATCAGCCGCTGTCTGTCAGTAGGTATGGCAGTGCGTCACATCAGCCGCTGTCTGTCAGTAGGTATGGCAGTGCGTCACATCAGCCGCTGTCTGTCTGCGTCACATCAGCCGCTGTCTGTCAGTAGGTATGGCAGTGCGTCACATCAGCCGCTGTCTGTCAGTAGGTATGGCAGTGCGTCACATCAGCCGCTGTCTGTCAGTAGGTATGGCAGTGCGTCACATCAGCCGCTGTCTGTCAGTAGGTATGGCAGTGCGTCACATCAGCCGCTGTCTGTCAGTAGGTATGGCAGTGCGTCACATCAGCCGCTGTCTGTCAGTAGGTATGGCAGTGCGTCACATCAGCCGCTGTCTGTCGGTAGGTATGGCAGTGCGTCACATCAGCCGCTGTCTGGCAGCCGCGTCACATCAGCCGCTGTCTGTCAGTAGGTATGGCAGTGCGTCACATCAGCCGCTGTCTGCGTCACATCAGCCGCTGTCTGTCAGTAGGTATGGCAGTGCGTCACATCAGCCGCTGTCTGTCTGCGTCACATCAGCCGCTGTCTGTCAGTAGGTATGGCAGTGCGTCACATCAGCCGCTGTCTGTCAGTAGGTATGGCAGTGCGTCACATCAGCCGCTGTCTGTCAGTAGGTATCGCAGTGCGTCACATCAGCCGCTGTCTGTCTGCGTCACATCAGCCGCTGTCTGTCAGTAGGTATGGCAGTGCGTCACATCAGCCGCTGTCTGTCAGTAGGTATGGCAGTGCGTCACATCAGCCGCTGTCTGTCTGCGTCACATCAGCCGCTGTCTGTCAGTAGGTATGGCAGTGCGTCACATCAGCCGCTGTCTGTCAGTAGGTATGGCAGTGCGTCACATCAGCCGCTGTCTGTCTGCGTCACATCAGCCGCTGTCTGTCAGTAGGTATGGCAGTGCGTCACATCAGCCGCTGTCTGTCAGTAGGTATGGCAGTGCGTCACATCAGCCGCTGTCTGTCTGCGTCACATCAGCCGCTGTCTGTCAGTAGGTATGGCAGTGCGTCACATCAGCCGCTGTCTGTCTGCGTCACATCAGGCGCTGTCTGTCAGTAGGTATGGCAGTGCGTCACATCAGCCGCTGTCTGTCAGTAGGTATGGCAGTGCGTCACATCAGCCGCTGTCTGTCAGTAGGTATGGCAGTGCGTCACATCAGCCGCTGTCTGTCAGCCGCGTCACATCAGCCGCTGTCTGTCAGTAGGTATGGCAGTGCGTCACATCAGCCGCTGTCTGTCAGTAGGTATGGCAGTGCGTCACATCAGCCGCTGTCTGTCAGTAGGTATGGCAGTGCGTCACATCAGCCGCTGTGTGTCTGCGTCACATCAGCCGCTGTCTGTCAGTAGGTATGGCAGTGCGTCACATCAGCCGCTGTCTGTCAGTAGGTATGGCAGTGCGTCACATCAGCCGCTGTCTGTCTGCTTCACATCAGCCGCTGTCTGTCAGTAGGTATGGCAGTGCGTCACATCAGCCGCTGTCTGTCAGTAGATATGGCAGTGCGTCACATCAGCCGCTGTCTGTCAGTAGGTATGGCAGTGCGTCACATCAGCCGCTGTCTGTCAGTAGGTATGGCAGTGCGTCACATCAGCCGCTGTCTGTCAGTAGGTATGGCAGTGCATCACATCAGCCGCTGTCTGTCAGTAGGTATGGCAGTGCGTCACATCAGCCGCTGTCTGTCAGTAGGTATGGCAGTGCTTCACATCAGCCGCTGTCTGTCTGCGTCACATCAGCCGCTGTCTGTCAGTGCGTCACATCAGCCGCTGTCTGTCAGTAGGTATGGCAGTGCGTCACATCAGCCGCTGTCTGTCAGTAGGTATGGCAGTGCGTCACATCAGCCGCTGTCTGTCAGTAGGTATGCCAGTGCGTCACATCAGCCGCTGTCTGTCAGTAGGTATGGCAGTGCGTCACATCAGCCGCTGTCTGTCAGTAGGTATGGCAGTGCGTCACATCAGCCGCTGTCTGTCTGCGTCACATCAGCCGCTGTCTGTCGTCAGTAGGTATGGCAGTGCGTCACATCAGCCGCTGTCTGTCAGTAGGTATGGCAGTGCGTCACATCAGCCGCTGTCTGTCAGTAGGTATGGCAGTGCGTCACATCAGCCGCTGTCTGTCTGCGTCACATCAGCCGCTGTCTGTCAGTAGGTATGGCAGTGCGTCACATCAGCCGCTGTCTGTCAGCAGGTATGGCAGTGCGTCACATCAGCCGCTGTCTGTCTGCGTCACATCAGCCGCTGTCTGTCAGTAGGTATGGCAGTGCGTCACATCAGCCGCTGTCTGTCAGTAGGTATGGCAGTGCGTCACATCAGCCGCTGTCTGTCTGCGTCACATCATCCGCTGTCTGTCAGTAGGTATGGCAGTGCGTCACATCAGCCGCTGTCTGTCAGTAGGTATGGCAGTGCGTCACATCAGCCGCTGTCTGTCAGTAGGTATGGCAGTGCGTCACATCAGCCGCTGTCTGTCAGCCGCGTCACATCAGCCGCTGTCTGTCAGTAGGTATGGCAGTGCATCACATCAGCCGCTGTCTGTCTGCGTCACATCAGCCGCTGTCTGTCAGTAGGTATGGCAGTGCGTCACATCAGCCGCTGTCTGTCTGCGTCACATCAGCCGCTGTCTGTCAGTAGGTATGGCAGTACGTCACATCAGCCGCTGTCTGTCAGTAGGTATGGCAGTGCGTCACATCAGCCGCTGTCTGTCTGCGTCACATCAGCCGCTGTCTGTCAGTAGGTATGGCAGTGCGTCACATCAGCCGCTGTCTGTCAGTAGGTATGGCAGTGCGTCACATCAGCCGCTGTCTGTCTGCGTCACATCAGCCGCTGTCTGTCAGTAGGTATGGCAGTGCGTCACATCAGCCGCTGTCTGTCAGTAGGTATGGCAGTGCGTCACATCAGCCGCTGTCTGTCAGCCGCGTCACATCAGCCGCTGTCTGTCAGTAGGTATGGCAGTGCGTCACATCAGCCGCTGTCTGTCAGTAGGTATGGCAGTGCGTCACATCAGCCGCTGTCTGTCAGTAGGTATGGCAGTGCGTCACATCAGCCGCTGTCTGTCTGTGTCACATCAGCCGCTGTCTGTCAGTAGGTATGGCAGTGCGTCACATCAGCCGCTGTCTGTCAGTAGGTATGGCAGTGCGTCACATCAGCCGCTGTCTGTCAGTAGGTATGGCAGTGCGTCACATCAGCCGCTGTCTGTCTGCGTCACATCAGCCGCTGTCTGTCAGTAGGTATGGCAGTGCGTCACATCAGCCGCTGTCTGTCTGCGTCACATCAGCCGCTGTCTGTCAGTAGGTATGGCAGTGCGTCACATCAGCCGCTGTCTGTCAGTAGGTATGGCAGTGCGTCACATCAGCCGCTGTCTGTCAGTAGGTATGGCAGTGCGTCACATCAGCCGCTGTCTGTCAGTAGGTATGGCAGTGCGTCACATCAGCCGCTGTCTGTCAGTAGGTATGGCAGTGCGTCACATCAGCCGCTGTCTGTCAGTAGGTATGGCAGTGCGTCACATCAGCCGCTGTCTGTCAGTAGGTATGGCAGTGCGTCACATCAGCCGCTGTCTGTCAGTAGGTATGGCAGTGCGTCACATCAGCCGCTGTCTGTCAGTAGGTATGGCAGTGCGTCACATCAGCCGCTGTCTGTCAGTAGGTATGGCAGTGCGTCACATCAGCCGCTGTCTGTCAGTAGGTATGGCAGTGCGTCACATCAGCCGCTGTCTGTCAGTAGGTATGGCAGTGCGTCACATCAGCCGCTGTCTGTCAGTAGGTATGGCAGTGCGTCACATCAGCCGCTGTCTGTCAGTAGGTATGGCAGTGCGTCACATCAGCCGCTGTCTGTCAGTAGGTATGGCAGTGCGTCACATCAGCCGCTGTCTGTCAGTAGGTATGGCAGTGCGTCACATCAGCCGCTGTCTGTCAGTAGGTATGGCAGTGCGTCACATCAGCCGCTGTCTGTCAGTAGGTATGGCAGTGCGTCACATCAGCCGCTGTCTGTCAGTAGGTATGGCAGTGCGTCACATCAGCCGCTGTCTGTCAGTAGGTATGGCAGTGCGTCACATCAGCCGCTGTCTGTCAGTAGGTATGGCAGTGCGTCACATCAGCCGCTGTCTGTCTGCGTCACATCAGCCGCTGTCTGTCAGTAGGTATGGCAGTGCGTCACATCAGCCGCTGTCTGTCAGTAGGTATGGCAGTGCTTTGAGCGGTGGTGACGGTTGCGGCGGCGGCGTGGCATTGACCACCACACGCCACTGCCGCGGCCGCCGCCGCCGCCGCACCACGGCCCTGGCCGTCTCAGCTCGTGGCTAATTACAGCCGGAACAGTCCGCAAACAAACAGGCTCGCCAGTCAGAAATCAAATTACGATCGCTCCCCAGTCCTGGATAAATAGCCTGGCCGGCCAGAAAGTGCAGCGGACAGCCGCGGAAAAAGAGCACCGTGATGGAGACAGCCGGCGGCGGCGGCGGCCGGGAGAGGAGGGCAAGGCAGCGGAGGAGAGGAGGGCAAGGGAGCGGGGGAGAGGAGGGCAAGGAGCGGAGGAGAGGAGGACAAGGAGCGGAGGAGAGGAGGGCAAGGCAGCGGAGGAGAGGACGGGAGGGGAGAGGGGAGATAGAAAGAGAGAGGTGAGGGGGAGATGAGTCCCGATAGGCGCGGCAGTCAGCAGAGGTGTGGGTTCGCCGCTCAAGTGACGGCATGACATGGCGCGGTAGCATGTGGAGCACGATATCTCCTTCGCCGTGCCATAAATGGTGGAAGGCTAAACATCAGTTATTTTTTCCTATTTTTTCTCTCTCTGATTTCATCACATCGCATGTGATGGTCAAACAAGTGGTAGTTATCCCACTTAGGGTACCTAATGGAGCCTTCGAGCGTAGGTAATGGCAGGGGCGGCGCTGGGCCCTTGAGACTAGGTAGGCAAGGCAGCATTGTCATAAAAACGTAGCCAAAAAACAGCCTAATTGTATTACCATACTACCTACACCAGTAACACACGTGGATTCGCAAAGAGCGAGCGAGCACCGTCCAGTTCAGGGCCAGGCTAGGGCGAGACGCAAATACAAAAACAGAATCCGCTAGATGATGAACTTGCTTCGCTTTTGGCGCTGGCTCGCTCTATGAGCAACACGAAGAACGTCTTGTAGGCGCTCACAAAAAAATGTTATATTGTGCGTTTAAAAGTGCGGTAAAAAAGTGTTAATGTGAACTATTTTGCCCAATTATATAGGAAAGTAGCAACATAACACAAAAATGCGCCGAGAAACGGCGCGTTTTTCTTCTAACACGCATATAATTTAACAGAGATCCGTCTGACATGTACAGGGCTCTGTTGAACGTCCAGGGAGCCCTCTTGTCTTTCATAGAGGGCCCTGGTGGCCCTAAAGGTCCTCTGAAGTGCTCTAAACTATCTAAAGACCACGCTTCGCGTGGTAAAGAGCTCATGATACCGCGCTTCGCGCGGTCTCTTCGGCCCTTTTCGGCCGAAAAGGGAACTTGCGCGCCGAAAAGGGTCCTCCTGGCCTCCAGGGGGGCCGCTCCCCCCCCCCCCCCCTGGCTACGTGCCTGGACGAGGAAGGCAAGTCTAGGCAAAGCTTGTCTTACATTTGCGTTTAATTTATGGTTTCTAAGGAAATTTGGTTGGAAAATTGGTAAATTTTGCTCCAAGATATGCCGAGATATCCGCCAAGATATCCGCCAAGATATCCGCCAAGATATCCGCCAAGATATCCGCCAAGATATCCGATTTCAGAAACTATATTAATCAATAATAAATGAAAAATGAAATGAAAAAAAGGAAAGATACATATCGATATCGGAAGAAGGCTACCGAACTGGGTAGGCCTTGCCTACCTACATGGGAGAACCGCCCCTGGGTAATGGCGATGGAGAAGCTAAGTGACAAATTGTCGCTGATAATGGCGCAGTTAGATAATGGCGCAGAATGCACATTGTACATACATCTATCCCAGTTTGTGTTTCACTCGTTATCGGAAAGAGCTACAGTCCGCCCCTGTAGCTCAGTTGGGAGAGCGCTGGACTTCTGACCTCATCCGGTAGTGGCAGCCCGGGTTCGAGTAGGGCGCCCCCCCCCCCCCCCTGGAGGCCAGGGGGCCCTTTTCGACGCGCGCACCGCGCGAAAGGGGCCGACGAGACCGCGCGAAGCGCGGTATCATGGGCTCTTTAAGAGTCGGAAGATCACGCGAAGAGAGTTTAGAGCACTTCAGAGGCCCTTCAGAGCCACCAGGACCCTCTCTGAAAGACCAGAGGGCTCCTTGGACGTTCAAAAGAGCCCTGTGCATGTCAGAGGGGCTCCTGGTCAGACCGAAAGGGCCCCTGAACGGGTCAGAGGGCCCCCTGAACACGTCGAATGGCCCCTAGCCAGCACAGAGGGGCCCTGGGCAGGTCGGAGAGGCCCCTGAGCATGTCGGCAGGGCGACAAAGCGGCAAGCGCAGTCCCTTGCCAGGTCGGAAGGGCCCCTGAGCAGGCTGGAGGGCCCCTGGACAGACCAGAGGGCCTCTGGGAAGTTTAAAGGGCCCCTGTACAGGTCGGAGGGGCCCTTGACCAGACCAAAAGGACCCCTGGATGGGTCAGAAGGCCCCTGAACATGCCGAATGGCCCCTAGTCCGGACGGAGGAGCCCCAGGGCAGGTAGGAGGGCCCCTGAGCATGTTGGCAAGGCGACAAAGCAGCCAGCGCAGTCCGACCAGCAGAGTCGCTGGGCAGATCGGAGTGGCTCCTGGGCAAGTCAGAGAGGCCCCTGAGCATGTCGGCAGGGCGACAAAGCAGCCAGTGAAGTCCCTGGCCAGGTCGGAAGGACGTCTGAACAGACCCAATGGGCCCCTTGACACACAATAGGGGCTTCTTGGAAGGTCTGAGGGGTCCCTGGTTAGACCGGAAGGGCCCAAATCACGTAGAGATCCCAGATGAAGATTAAATGCAAAGAGGACTTATCTCAACAAGACAAATATTAAAATCGGAGCTTTCGGGTATATTGAAACACCCTTCATGAGCGATTAAGAGGCATTCGGTAACAGGCCATGACAGGTCAGGTCATGCTCGTCTTGACGAGCAATGACCTGTTACCATTGCTGACCACCATTCCTAATGACCATTGCTCGTTAAGACGAGCAATGACCTGTTACCGAATGGCTCTTAATCGCTAACGAAGGGTGTTACAATATACCCGAAAGCTCCGATTGTAATCTTTCTATTGTGGAGTAAGTCCTCTTTGTATTTAATCTATATCACCCACTCCACATCATGTCTTTTCGCGAATCCCAGATGAGTCCCTGAACTGAGTGAGATGAGTCCCTGAGCCAGATGAGTCCCTGAACAGGTCGGAAGGGCGTTGAATCGGTCGGAGGGTCCCTAGACGATCTGAAAGGACGCTGGGCCTTTCAACAGTAAGAATGCAATTGTCCAGGGAATAAAACCGAAAAATTTATCGCCGCTCCGCGGCGCAATTTAACTACAAATTATATTATATGCGGGTTAGAAAAATCGTGCAGTTTCTCGGTGCATTTATGTGTTATGTTACTACTATCCTATATCATTAGGCAAAATCGTTCGCTTTAGCACTTTTTTATCGCACTTTTAAACGCACAATAACATTTTTTAGAGGTCCGCACCATACGCAATGCGACGCATTGATGAGAATGCATATCCAGAGCATAAGACTCAAAATTTTCGCGCCTCTCCGCGGCGCAATTTATTTCAGAGTTCCAGGTCTTGAGACTACGCAAATATTCCAAGTTGGTATAGCTGATTCCAAATTGGTGTCGCTTGTTCCAAAGTTGATATGGCAGTTTGCTAACTGCAGCTCCTAAAAGTTGGTATGGCCCATGCCATACCTGTCATGCTGCATTCTCCATCCTTGTAACGTGCTTTTTCATCCGTTTTGTGTGGCCTTTTTAACGCTTGGGAAGGGGGCCTATCAACCCTCGGGAAGGGGCTCTTTCCAGCCCCCCCCCCCCTGGACGAAATACTGGCTACGTGCCTGAGCAGTGCACATGTTTGTATTAATAAATTTAACCTGTAGCCGAATGGTTTGCGTGGGAGGCCTTGGGTTCATTGTATAATGCTGGACCGTTTGTTGCGTGTACCCTGAACACACCACAGATACCAGCTCAACAGATAACTTTGCCCCGGAATTTTAGTCAGACAATAACGCGGAGGGATCTCATCGTGCCGCACGTCACTATCGTGCCGCTCATCGTGCTGCACATCACTATCGTGCCGCTCATCGTGCCGCACATCACTATCGTGCCGCTCATCACTATCGTGCCGTTCATCGTGCCGCACATCACTATCGTGCCGCTCATCGTGCCGCTCATCACTATCGTGCCGCTCATCGTGCCGCACATCACTATCGTGCCGCTCATCGTGCCGCACATCACTATCGTGCCGCTCATCGTGCCGCACAATGCTGCCACACGGCCGCCTCGCGACAAGTGGAACCTGTCTCCGGTCAACTGCCACTTGACCTCACCAATACATATTAGACCACCACAGATCCATTTTACCGTGGCTCTAACCTGGTGACAACGGCTTATGAGCCCGTGGTCTGACCGTGATCTTATCCCCTCGGCCACGGGAACAGCAATGGTGTCTACTTTTA
>JAXIVJ010001962.1:2500-80000 GCA_036785665.1 Chirona hameri | reverse complement strand
ATATGGTAATGAAAGATTGACGTCGATATCTATCATTGTTTTCAAGTTATTGAGCAAATCAGGAAGGGGGGGGGGCAGATTCTGCCACCTCCAACGGGGCGCGGGTTAATCAAAATAATATCTGGAATATTCTTCAATTCGGATTAAAGGTCACTTTGAAAGTTGTCTTGAAGTTTAACCATACGGTGCATCTTGAGCTCAAAACTACGAATATGACTTTGGTTTGGACAGCTGATGGATATATGTGGAGAAAGAAGTAAGTTTCTCTTTCTATTTCACGAGAAATCGTACGATAGCAGCTGGCGTTCTGGCTCCGCCCCGCTCCGCCTGACGCCAAGTACAGTCTCTGACAAGGGGCCGCCGCGCCGCCCGAACGGCTGAGCGGATATTAACGAGGCGTCGTGATCAGAGACTACGTGCCAGATAGTGTACCTGCCTCCGGCGGCGAGCGTGCATGTCCCGATCGTGGCCCGGAACAGCGGACATGAAACCGGGCCCACTAGTCCTGTGTCGAAATTACTTATCGTATGGAGGTAATTCTTTCACCACAACCCATTTTTAGATCTGCTCTACAAATCTGCTATCTCAGTCCAAAACCCCATGTTAAAGGTGAACTATTCCCTTTAAGGAAACAACGGCATGATCAAAAATTACAAAATCTCTACAAAATAACGAAATAGCATGCTCCTTATATCTTGAGCATTGGATGCCGTTTGTGTAAACATTTTCTTGAACAAATACACCACATTGTGATACGAGGGGTTTCTACAACACGATAGAGTCATATCTTAACACGTGCCCTGGAGGGCCTCTGATAATTACACGCCCTGGGGGGGGGGGATTCTGCCCCCCCTAAGATATCGAAAACCACACAATGTAGCGACAAACGGAAAACGGCGTTAGATAGCTCGAGACAAGCTCTATCGAAGGTATATCTGTTTTTTAGGTCAGGTCTTTATTGAGGTCACCAGAGGCAGGGGCGCAGCCAGGATTTTTCGACGGAGGGAGGGGGGGGGGGCTAACCGAAGTGAGTCCCTTAGCATTGGCTGATGCCCCCCCCCCCCTCCCCACCCTCAAAAAAAATGTTTGTAATTTTCATTAAAAAAAATGAATTTTGTTTCATTTTTACTTATTTCCACTGTTTTTTGTGAGTTTTTTTATTGTAGGTAATTCAAAATTTGTAATTTTCATCCATCCCTAATATGGTCCCATGTTAAAGTACATGTGTACTTGGATTTGTCCCTAGCAATTTTACTTGGTCTGTGGGCAGTGGCGACGTATTGCCGCTTTGCCCCCCCCCCCTGGATCCGCTAGTGATGCCGTGTGGTCTAGCAAGGGAAGGGGCAGAAGGGTGACAACATCAGGGGCGGCGGAAGCTCTTCATAGTTAGGGGGGCAAAGTTGATTTTTGGAAGTATATTATTTTCATGCAACGCCAAAGGGTTAACTTTCAAGACCTCTGATTGGCCTTTTCTAGACCTGAGATGGGCTCTGTCCGGACCTAAATTGAACTATTCCTAAACTCAAGACAGGGGGGGGGGGGCTTTCTACGACTTTGATGGGCCCTTTCCAGATTTGAGATGGGCCCTTTCTGGTCTGCATGTGAGCCATCATTGATAATGCCATGTCTGAGTTCAAGTGTAAGATGAGCCCGAACCAGCCATGGGGCCTTTGACCTTTCTGGGCCGAATTTACCGAAACGGTCCTTCTCCAGCTCAAAGATGGGCCCTTCCCAGTCCTCTCCAGCCGTTTTTTCCTTTCAGGGCCAAATTATATGAGCCTTCTCTGGACCTGAGATGAGCCCTTACCTGGCCTAAGAGCAGACATGGGTCTTTTCCGGAACTGAGATGCTCACTTTCAAAGCCCAAAATGGATCCTCTCCAGATCTGAGACGGGCCCTTTCTGAGTTTACGATGGGCCCTTTCAAAACCTGAGATGGGCCCATTCTGAGCTTAAGACGGGCCCATTCACAGCCTAAGATGGGCCCCTTCCAGACCTGATATGGGCCGTTTCTGAGCCTAAGATGGGTCACTCTCGGCCTCTCCGGATCTGAGATGTTCCCCTCCCGGGCCTAAGAGCAGAGATGGGCCTTTCCCGGACATGAGATGCAGGCTGCTCACTTTCAAAGCTTAAAATGGGACCTTTTCAGAACTGAGATGGGCCCTTTCTGAATTCACGATGGGCCCTTTTAAAACCTGAAACCGGCCCATTCTGAGCCTAAGATGGGCCCTTTCCAGACCTGGGATGGGCCCTTTCTGAGCCTAAGATGGACCACTCTCCGGATCTGAGATGGGTTCTTCCCGGGCCTAAGAGCAGAGATGGGCCTTTTCCGGACCTGAGATGCATGCTGCTCACTTTCAAAGCCTAAAATGGGTCTTTTTCAGACCTGAGACGGACCCTTTCTGAATTCACGATGGGCCCTTTCAAAACCTTAGACCAGCCCATTCTGAGCCTAAGATGGGCCCTTTCCAAACCTAATATGGGCCCTTTGTGAGTTCACGATGGGCCCTTTAAAGCATGAGATGGGCCAATTCAGAGCCTAAAATGGGCCCATTCTGAGCCTAAGATGAGCCCATTCAGAGCCTAAAATGAGCTCTTTCCAGACCTGAGATGGGCGCTGTCTGAGCCCAAGATGGGCCCTTTCCAAACCTGAGATGGGCCTTTTCCCAGTTCACGATGGGCCCTTTCAAAATCTGAGATGGGCCCATTCTGAACCTAAGATGGACCCATTCAGAGCCTAAGATGGGCCCATTCAGAGCCTAATATGGGCCCTTTCCAGGCATGAGATGGGCCCTTTCTGAGCGCAAGATGGGCCCTCTCAAGACTTAAGATGGGGCCCTTCCCGGGTCTGAGAGCTGAGATGGGCCTTTTCTGGACCTTAGATGCTCGCTTTCTGAGGCTAAATTTGGTTTTATCAGGCCTGAAATGGGCTCTTTCTGAGTCCAAGATGGGTCCCTTCCAGACCCGAGATGGGCCCCTCTGAGCCGTGACGGGGGGGGGGGCTTTATCCCACATAGCCCCCCCCCCCTGGCTGCGCACCTGACCAGAGGTCATCAAAGGTCAGATTTTCCAGTGTTAGGACTTCGCTCCAGAAACCTCCAAATATCTCGGGAACAGGAACAAACGGAAATAAGCAATTGAAAGCTCTTGACGTATGCAATCGCCATTTATGCACTTAAATTTGAGCTCAGGTCAATATTTCAGGATCCAGAGGTTATCAAATGTAAAAAACTGTTTTTGGCAAAACAGTTTTTCACAAATAACGCGCCATCGTGTTTGTCTCGTCAAGGCGCTTCTAATCCAAAATCGTAAAAAGATGAGAAACATGTTTACATGTTTTTCAAAATTCGAAGATTTCCACTGGGGGTCGCTCAGGAAAATACGGGCCAACGTGTTTGTTCAGATGTGTGTCCAGACGAGATCTTTGGCCACCTCTGCAGGTCGACGCTGCAGTTATTGGTTCGGAAGATAACCAGTGGGTGACCCCCCCCCCTCCCAGCCCGTGGCGTTCGGCTGAGACCCCAGCAAATGCCGGGTTAATACTCGTACCTTGTCAAAGCCTTGTACGTTAGACGTTACGTCAGACGTTACTAGCATACACTGAAAAAAATGCGAACTTTGACTGGTCTTCCTTCGAGAGCCTCACCGGCGCTCGACCGGCAGACCACCTCTACCGCCACAGGACCCTCTAAAGGCCAGCAGAGAGTCCTCTACAGATCGGCCCCTGGCAGATGACCATTTGCAGATGGGCAGGGCCCTCTAAAGGCCGACAGAGGGCCCCATGGCTCCTACAGATCGGCAGGGCCCTCTAAAGGCTGGAAGAGGGCCCTCTACAGATTGGCTGGGACACTGCAGATCGACAGGGCCCCTAAAGGCTGGAAGAGGGCCCTCTACAGGTCGGCAGGTCTCTCTAAATGCCGACAGAGTCCATCTGCAGATTGGCATGGCGATCTACAGATCGGCAGGGCCCTCTAAAGGCCGACAGGCCCACTAAAGGCCGGGAGGGCCCTATAAAGGCCGGAAGGGCCATCTAAAGGCCGACAGAGATCCCTCTATAGATTGGCTGGGGCACTCTGCAGATCGAAAGGGCCCCTAAAGGCTGGAAGAGGGCCCTTTACAGGTCGGCAGGGCCCTCTACATGCTGGAAGCGCCCTCTAAAGGCCGGCAGAAGATCCTCTACAGATCGGCAGGGTCCTCTAAATGCCAGCAGAAGGCCATCTACAGATATACTGGGACACTCTGCAATCGACAAGGCCCCTATAAAGGCTGGAAGAGGCCCTCTACGGGTCGGCAGGACCCTCTAAGTGCCGGCAGAGGCCCTCCGTGCAGATTGGCAGGGCGATCTACAGATGGGCAGGGCCCTCTAAAGGCTGGTAGAGTGCCCTCTACAAATCGGCAGGGACCCTCTACAGATCGGCAGGGCCCTATAAAGGCCGGCAGAGACCCTCTGCAACCGACAGGGGCCCTCTAAATGCCGGCAGGAGGCCATCTGAAGATCGGCAGGGCCCTTTAAAAGCTGGTAGAGGGCCCTCTCCACACTGGCTGGGGCCCTTTTGTACGTATTTACATATACATGCCTTAAACCCGCGAGTTACTGGAGTATATTTCATAACGCGAGTTACTGGGGGAGGGGGGCTATTTTTTGCCCCCCCCCCCCCCCCTTCGGATCTCCGGAACTACTGGACCGATTGTAAAAAAAAAAATCAAACGGCATTCGATAGCCCTGGGAAATGTATCGAGGTAAACATAATATTGTTGACCTCGGGGTCACCGATGACGTCACAGGTCAGGTCAAGTACAAAATGTTTGACCGTGTCAAAAGGTCTCGATGGATGGAATTATTGTCGCGCAAAATTGCGATATTTAACGCATAAGCAGTCGATAAATCGGTATGATTCGTGTGTCTGACACTTCTAAGTACCTTTCTAAGCTGTGTATGACCTTGGGTCAGGTCAAGGTCATCCGAGGTCACGAGGTCAAACTGCAGATTACGGTCATTAGGCGTTGTAGCACATGTTTATGAGTTTGTGTTTCGTCTAGAACGCTAAAAATGACCTTAGAACATTGCTTGTTCTATATAAATAGGAGTAAAAAGCAAAAACGGAAATGCATTTTTTATGCATAGTAATGCTGTGAGAGGTGGTCGATTTTTGTCATTTAAAGGTCATAACTCAGTCATTTTTAAGATATTGACTTCACATTTGGTACACATATTCACCGCACACGTCTCGATCACATATATTCCGCTTTTTGGATAATTATTTTTTCTTGAAAATTGTGTAAAAGCAAAACAAAATGTATTTGGATTTCTCAAAATTTTGAATTAAAAAAATCGAACATCCGAGATAGCAGTTTGATAGCCCGGTCTATTGTCAGTAATTTGATTTATGACAATTGAGTTTATCTCAAACATCGTAGCTTTGACAGCGTTTTCCGCAAGCCATTATTTTGCAACAAAAACCGAAGAACATGACGTCACTCTGACGTCATTCCCGGTTGACCTATCATAACCTCATATTTGTCCTTTTTCCAACATGTGTATAATTTATGTGAGAGAAGGTACTGAAAGATTAGTGACGATGCTGGTGTTCGTTTAGGAGTTATTGCAAAATAACGGAAGGGGGGGGGAAATAGCCTCCCCCTCCCCAGTAAGTCGCGGGTTAACAAGCAAACAAGTGCTGTTATTACGAGCGAGCGCTTCGCGCTCGCTCGTCCTTCCGTGGTATATGGGGAAAATCTTATTATGAGCGGCCCGGCCCGGCCCGGCCCGGCCCGGCCCGGCCCGACCCGACCCGTGGCGACTCTTTTGAGAAGCTCATATCTCTGCAACCACACGTCCGATTGACAAGCTGACTTCTTTGCTGAGCAGCCCCATCCAACCTACCCTGTTTGAGACCAGTGCCGACTCATGTGGGTGCCTACCAAACTCTGCAACAGCTCTGCAACAGCTGAGCCGATTGTGTGCAAATTTGGTGTGTGGTTAGGGACCCCTCAGCCGCCAATTCTCCACAAGTCAGGGGTGCGGTGCCTCAGCACGTGCGCACGTGCACACCCCTATTATATATATCAGGAACGGCTGAGCGGATTGTGTTCAAATTTGGTGTGTGGTTAGGGACCCCTCAGCCCCCACTTTCACACAACTCAGGGGTGGGGTGACTGCACGTGCGCACGTGCTCACCCCTATTCTGTATCTCAGGAACGGCCGAGCCGATTGTATTCGAATTTGGTGTGTGGTTAGGGACCTCTCAGCCGTCGCCTTTCCACAAGTCAGGGGTGGGTGGCTTTGCACGTGCGTACGTACACACTCCTATTATATATCTCTGGACGGCTGAGCCGATTGTGTTCAAATTTGGTGTGTGGTTAGGGACTTCTCAGCCCCCACTTTCCCACGAGTCAAAGGTGGGTGCCTCTGCACGTGCGCACCCTTTTGTGCATCTCAGAAACTACTTGCCCGATCAAGTTGAAATTCCCTATACATTTCCTTCGCGCTCGCTTGTTCATCGCCAACTACGGCGCCTTACTGGTTTATTCGTGTTACGATGTTTTGTTTTGTTCGTGGGCGTTCTGTTATGCGACGTAAGGCGTTTTGCGGGCGCCTGACACCATTCAAAGCACTGGGGCCTTCGACCCCAGGGGATCCTCGCTCGGTCGCCAGAGGGGCCCGCCTGGCCTCCAGGGGGGGGGGGGGGGGTATGGCCCCTTGCCTACGCCCTTGCCCATATTCAATTTCAAGAAACACATATTTTTCAGTTCTTACGCATTTCCCAAAAATAATGAATTCTAAAAAATCGAAGCTTTATGATAGCGAAAGGCACGATTAAGACGTGTCGAAAATTGTATGTCAATTGTCAATGTCTCACAAGGGGATGGACTTCTGACTTATCAAAGACAAAAGTATACTTTCTAATGCTGCCATGCATTGCCTCTGCCATTCATTTTTACCTCGCACCTACGTTATCTGTATCAACAAACACTGTTCTAAGACTATGTGTTTTCACCATTGCGTTTGTATCGACTATCGTTGAGACGTGTTGCGTAATATAACCTAGCGGGGCCAAATCCGAAAACATGACATCTAGTCAGGGGTCAAAAATAACGCCAACTCGACAACGTCGTTAGTAGCAATTCAGCGTTACACCAAACGAAGATTTGTAGCAAAACTGGCCAATGGCAAGACATAAAAATTGCACTATCATTAAATCAAAAATAAATATAAATATTAAAAAAAAAAAAAAAAAAAAAAAATAGAAGTGATTACTGCGGTATATGCTTGAATGAGTCACTTTCTGTTTGTTGTAGATCCTGTACACTTATGGGGCTGTTTTGTATATTCACGGCTGGTTGATCTCTGTTTTATGGAGATATTTTGAAAGTAATATGTTGCTAGCGAGAAATTGGAAAAATATCACCATAAGTGGGCAAATATCACAAGTTTCTCGCAAGATCTAGAGACTAAACGTACCTTTTAAGGAAATCTACACCTACCGGAGATAGAGAATATTGTAGCAAAAAAATCCAACATGAATCGACAGAGTGATACAGGTTGTATATTTTTGTATCACGCATAATACGAATAAAGGACATCAAATTGTACTTCAAAATATTCCAATATCTTTTAATAAAATTATTTCAAAGTTATTCTCAGGCCATATTGAACAAAATGAATGTAACTCAATGAAGCGTAAAGACTTCCAGAGTCTGCTTTTTATGGTACCCCATCACTATAAGTTCAAGGTTTCCGAATGTTGACAAAGCCCTCCTTTGACATTTTGGTCTCGCGCTGGTTGGTGGTGTCTCTGTTGCGATAAGATCGATTTGTGGTGCTTCAAGGATCTGTGTTGTTTATCATGAGTAAAGTAAAGAAGGCTAAGTTAACAAACTCTAGAATGGAGATTTTGTGCGGATATCTCAC
Organism: Chirona hameri; assembly: GCA_036785665.1. Lineage (NCBI taxonomy): Eukaryota > Metazoa > Arthropoda > Thecostraca > Balanomorpha > Balanidae > Chirona > Chirona hameri. The sequence goes on along the minus strand of JAXIVJ010001962.1, from coordinate 72,089 downwards.
CAAGGATGGAGCTGAGTGTAGTTTGTCATGCCTAAATTATCATCGTCCTCGGCTGCTGAAACACACAAAGAAACATCATCCTGCGGAGTCGGATGTCCTCCTACGTGGTTCTGCTGCCTAGGTAAGTGTTCAGTTATTTGTATTACGCTAGGGACTAGGGACTAGGGAGCGCTCCCCGGCCGCTCCATAGTATTATTCGTATTTTTCCGGAAGTAGGCAGCGTGACTGTGAAAAACTGTGCTGACGTGGAGACGGGAACGTTTGGGACACATTTAGCGCCTACCTCGAAAACTGTGAGTGCGGAATTAGCCTAAAATCGCTCAACAACTTTGATTTTTCTGACAGACCTCGTCGCGCCGGTGACTGTCCTTGTAGTGCCTATGATGCCATTTATGAAGAGAGGCCACTCTCAAGTCATCGACAAAACTCCAAATTGAACGAATTTTACGTAACCGTCGTCTGATTCCCGACTTTCTGGACCGTTTTAAAGAAATAAGCAAAATACTCAAAACTATTTCTTCAGCGCATGAGCGCTGCGATGGGCGCATGAGCACCGACATCAATCTGCCGACACCCCGTCTCCCCCGTCCCCAATGTCGGCCCGCGCCGCTGCTCGGCACCGGCCTGAATCACCCTCCGTCGAGCCAGGCGCGTAGCCAGGATTTTTATCGGGGGTGGGGCCCGTCGCTGGTAGAATCAAATTTAGCTCCTCAACCATATGTTGTTGACCGGAGGGGGGAGGGGAGGGAGCCGGGTCGTTAGAGAATCTAATTTTATTTAGTGCAAATTTGTTTTGCTCAGAGGGGGAGGGGCATGGCTCCCGTGCCCCCCCCCCTAGCTACGTCCCTGCGTCGAGCCGGGTCCGTCGGTCGCCGCCGCAACCGACGACCTTGACGGCGGCGACGCAGGGGAAAGCCTTTGCCGAGACGGATGGGTGGAAGGAAGGTGAAATGGAGGAGAAAATATATTTAGATAGTGGAAGGCAATCAATATAGGCGCAGAATTCGACGTTTAATACAATTTGCTTTTCTTGCCGCAGAGCAGGACATTATTCCAGGAAACTGCGTTTGTTTAGTACAATAGGTCCTCGAATCGCCAAACAGGAACCAAACATGTTCTGCTGCATCTTCTCTACCTGTTGCCATTTTTATGTTATTTTTTCTGAAGGTGAAATGAAGTAGCCCAAATTCGAGGAGAAAATTAATGTAGGGATGGGTTGATTTCCTTCAGACAACTTTGCCACCTGAACCTAAAAATCCTGTCGATTCCCATGATCCAATTACTCAGTTCCACTATTCACGAAACCTTCACCTATACATTTGCCTTTTTCGTTTCCTCAGATGCTGGCGAGACACCAGTCATCACGCATGGAGGAGCATCCAAGTACTGGAGATGCTCCTGTGCCTGCCGAGTCGGCGCAGCAGCCTTTCCCAACTGGGCGTAACAAAGTAGCCCCTGAACATTTGCCTGCAGACGTGCATCCGACATGTGATGATGTTGATATGACCGACAGTGGACCGGCGATTAGCACTGAGACGGTTCGCAACGATAACGGGGATAGCGGATCTGAAGTTACTTCTGCCAATGGTCTTAACCTATCCCAGCATGAGCCTTCCATGGATTTGCGTGAAGATGTTTGTGCGATGAAAAACATGCTGGATGAGGTACTTCATGAGCTGCAAAGCGTCAAAAGGGGTTTGTCTGATGTTGTTAGACTGACCCAAGAACGTTCCACGTCAAAACATGACAAGGAAAATGTTGCGGATTTTGAAGATCAGTTAAAAACAGCGATGTTCATGTCCGGCAGAAGCCTTGCTCATTTGGACGTTGCGACTGATAACGATCTCGGACGGGCGCCGGGAAGCAATGCGCTGCATTGCAAGACATGTGTGCCGAAGTTTTTCAGCAGCGTGCATGTTCGCGAGGGCTCTAAGGTTTTCGGAGTTTTTAGGTATGACTTTAGCCTCGGCTCGTCGTTTTCTAAGTCTGAAAAAATCCCCATGATGTTCCGAAACCTCAAAACGGCTGTGCAATGTCACTTTCGGTCCAAGAAACACCTGGAAAAAACTGCCAGCGCGCTGGCCAATGCCTTGATGCTGAAGGGCAGGTTCACCAGAAACGTCCATGTATCAAAGCGAGTGCTAAGGACGGGCTACTATGTCCTTAACAAATCTCTGAGTTACGCCACATACGAAGACCTTATCGTTCTTCAAAACAGGAACGCTCCCATGAGCATGGGGGACTTGAACCATTCCACGGGGTACATGATTAAACTGAGGGACCAGGTGTACACCACCATCATGGAGAAACTGACGAAGTATGTCAGCTCTGTCCCATGTGTGTCACTAATGGCTGACAAGGTGACGCTGAACAAGCGATCTGTGGACGTCACTGCCATCATGTTCCCAGTGGTGGAAGCCCAGACGGATCAGATAATGCAGTCGTTTGTGATTGCAGCGCCGGTGGTGCGTGATGGTACCGGAGATGCGCTGGCAAAGGAGATTGTAGAATCCCTGGCAGGAGTAGGCGTCACTAAGCCATCTCAATTGTCCAGTATGTGCATGGACGGACAGTATTTTGCTGTCGGTGTCCCTGCGAAAGTGGTCCAGCTTCTACACGAGAAGAGTGGTGATCCCCTTGAGTCTCAGCCATGCGTGCCAGCCCTATGGGATGCTGCTGACCTCTTAAATCTTGCCGAAAAAGACGTCAGGGTCAAAGCTGGGAAACACAAGTGGGTGCAGGACACCATAGACAAGATGACTGCCATTTCCAAGCGGCATCACTACGGAAAGGGCTTTGAAGAGCTGATGGAACAGCAGCAAGGACTTCTCCATCCCAAGCTCTGGTCGGCAACAAGGTTTTCAGCCTACGCCTCTAACACCTTCCAGACCTTCCTCCACAACGCAACAGCCATGGAAAAGTTGCTGGAGAAGAATGCGGCCTCAAAGAATGCAGACAGCTGCATTGCAGACGACCTGGAGCTTCTTCAAGGTAGGATGTGAAGTATGCTGCAACTGATATATTGAAAAGAAACACAAAGAGGCAAAATTCACCCATATGTATATCCGTTTCCACATGGCTGTTGCAAATTGTACTCATAATTTGATGTTGTTATTGCTACATAAGTTGGCGAGTAGCATGTAAGGTATGGCCATCTATAATAGTTAATACAAAAATAGTCGGTTTCTCGTGGGTGAAAATAATTAAGGATTTCTCGATGCATAGAAGTCCAACAAGCAAGAAAGTGATTTTCTCATCATCAAATATTCAAAAATGCAATAAAATTATGTAGTATTTCTTAAATATTTTTTCCTTAATACGGTCTTAGTGCTAAATTGCAAGTTGTTGGTTAAGATGATTGAGAGCGTCTTTTGGTGCAGGGGCGCAGTTCATGAACCGAGTGGCGGCGCTAGCCGACATCTATGAAAAGTTGGGACGCTGCAGCAAGGAACTGCAAAGCACACAGGCGTTCCCGTGGGATCGAAAAGATGCGTTCGCTCGCCTGATGCGATCTCTGCGCGACATGGCCTGCGCAATCGACCTGGACGAGGATTTGGCGTTTGAGCAGCCTGCTAATGTCTTGTGGCCATCTCTGAGCACCAGAGACAACTATGCAGACGAGGTAAGACATGGAAATGTTCTGCCGGTGTACATGCTGATATATGTGATGAAACGCTGCCAGGGGTGTAGGATCCTATTTAGTTGAGGGAGCTTCAGCCCCCCCCCCCCCCCCACTTTGACGAGGAAGTGGGTCAAATCCTGGGAGAAATCTGTATTTTTGTGGATTTTGATGGTACTTTAAAAAACTATTTTTCCCATCTCAGCCCCCCCCCCCCCTCTCCCAGCTTTTTGGAGAAGCTACGCCCCTGAAAGCTGCTATCAAATTTTCGTCGTAAGTGGTTGCTGTCTTATTTACGTATGTTATATTGCTATTTTTGCTATACCTACATAGCTAATTCACGCTAAATGTTGAATGTCGATCCACTATATTAACCCTCGCCCGGGTAGGGCAAAATCACTACGTGTTCGGGTAGGGGGTTGGTACGACCCTTAGCGTTTCGCCCCTAATTGAGATAGAGTTTCGATTCAAAGACGAGCGTGTTGCTTGTGACGAGAGGAAGCCGTTGATACCCCATGTTAAGGTATTGGGTCATTAGGTGACCTCTGAGGTCATGTCAATGACCCATAAGTCATACAAATTTGAAAAGGCGTATAAACTGAATTTTATCTAGCTAGAATCGTGAATGAGCATATCATAATGCTTAACAGGTGCCAAATTCGTAATCGGCGTCACAAAATGTCCTAAAAACTGCAAAATTTCAAAAAGGTCATGTCAGGTCATCTGAGGTCAGTGACCTCGGTTGACCTGTGGATGCGCATGACCCCAGTGGAACATATAATTATCTAAAATGGATCACAAATTTGAAATCAGCGTCACAAATTGTCCTAGAAACCGTCAGAAGCCCAAAAAGTCATCTGAGGTCATCGGAGGTCAATGACCTCAGTTGACCTCTGAAAAGGTCAATCGAGGTCACAATCTCAGTGGAAACCACAACTGTCACCGGGAAACACCTTTGCATATGCTCTTGAACAACAAACACTCGGAAACTGCACAAATGACAAGCATCGATCTGTGGGACGCCAGTTGCGCCTGACATGACCTTGAGAAACAGGTCATAGGTCATGCGAGTTAGAAATTTAAAAAAAAAATCAGATTATGGTCAAATTTGTCAACAGTAGGGTACTGAAAGTTTCATTGCAATCGGTCAGAAACTACGCGAGTTATTCCAGAAACACCGAGGGAGGGTTTGACATCCTACCCCCCCCCCCCCTACCCAGGCGAGGGTTAATATTGTATATTATATTAATGTATTAATTGAAACTGTATTAATTGATTGGCCCCCCTACCCAGGCGAGGGTTAATATTGTATATTATATTAATGTATTAATTGAAACTGTATTAATTGATTGGAAGTGTCTTTTGTTTACCAATCTGGTCTTAGAAGTAAAGTCACGGCATTAATGTTATTTGTTAGGTTGCCAACATCCAGCACTTCCTCGGTGCGTTGGAGGACTGCATCGAGCAGCGCATGAACGGCAAGCACGCGAACCGCAACAGCGTCGGGTCGTGGAACGAGACTCTCAACGAGCACATGCACGACCTGAGGAAGCTGGGGTCACTCACAATGCTGCAGGCGGTTAAGCACTCTGATTGCCTGATCTACGCTGCACGAGGTAGGCAAGTCCCAAATTGCCGGGGCCATTCAATTCGAAGAAGTATATATCACTGCAAAAGCAGCTAAAGAAACAAAAGGCAAACATAAAAATGCGTTCCTTTTTGCTAGTCTGTGGCTACTTCTCATTTCTTGGCGCATTTATTCTTATTTTTAAGCGATCTTAATTTATTAGTGTTTATCCTGATAGCGTTATGACGTGAATACCAACAAATCAGAGTGTCATGTAAAATGTTGAATCGTTTTGGGTTTCCTAGAAGTAATATTGTCAGTGCTTGTCCAAGGACCATTCAAACTGGTCTTCGTCTTAAAAAAAAATATTTTTTTTGGATACAAAACTTATTTTCTGACATAAGCTTTTGCACTGCCAATATTTAGAGGTCAGTTTAGGAAATATATCAAACACTTTCACCTGTTTCAAAGACACTCGCTTTTCAGTGGGATTTTTTTTTTTTTTTTGGAGAGTTATGGAATCCGGATGCAGAACTCACCATTTAGGAAGTTGCATTTTATACTTACTCAACTGCTATCATTCTAGTGTCTAAGTACAAGTCAAAGCACATTTTGTAATAGTTATTTTCTGACATAAGCTTTTGCACTGCCAATATTTAGAGGTCAGTTTAGGAAATATATCAAACACTTTCACCTGTTTCAAAGACACTCGCTTTTCAGTGTTTTTTTTTTTTGGAGAGTTATGGAATCCGGATGCAGAACTCACCATTTAGGAAGTTGCATTTTATACTTACTCAACTGCTATCATTCTAGTGTCTAAGTACAAGTCAAAGCACATTTTGTAATAGTGGTTTGTTCCCACAGCGGTACAAACGCTTAAAGGAAATAGTTCACCTTCGGAAATTTTTTGAGAACACGATTTTATTATATTTTTTAACAGTTTCTTTTTTTCTTTTAAAAAATGGTCCTACATCGCTCCAATTCAGGACGGAAGGTTGTAAATTATTGATTTTATGGTGTGCGTTATTGGTCTGCGCATGCTCCATGGCAGTGCTGGCACTTTCAGACGGTACGGTACACCATATATGCGCCGTATTCCTTCGCCAAAAAGTAAAATATCTTCGGCTGGAGTCTTTTCAGCCAAGAAAAGTTCCAGATAAGGATTTCTCAACACGGGCTACAAAACTGCTATTTCAGTTCAAAACCCATGTTGAAGGTGAACTATTTCCTTTAAGGAGCAAAAGATCCTGCCAAAGGAGCTTGGTGTCGGCCTCCCACAAATCAGATCGGCTCACAGATTCATGTGAGAGCTACCGAACGAGCTGACAGACCCCGAGCTCTACGTGAGGCTGCAAAAACAGGCCCAGAGTGAGGCGATCCTGCAGCCATACAGTGACATGGTGGCACGGATTTGGATGCTGGCAGCTCCCGAGTGTTGTGGAGAGCATGTGCAGTGTGGTGAAGGACATCTTCGGCGAGAACCGCCAACTGTCGCACGCAAGTGCAGCGAAAGAGCTTTGTGTGCGCTGGAATGGACCGGAGCCTGTCTGCGCTGACAAGCTATTAGGGCACGTGCGGCAGCGGTGTCAGAAGGACAATTTTTTGACCGTAGGTCACAGGGACATCGGAAGTTATGAAAAGGCATCCTGGTAGAAGGTGTCACCGCGCCCCTGTATATATGTGATATGAAGTGTATAGTGATGTACGGATGCAGTGCCAACAGTAGGTACCCAATGGGAATTAGTATAATGTCATTCGATGAACGGTTGTGGTGTGCACTTTATTTGGTGTGCCAGTGTGCCACATCCAGTGTTTAGAACTTGAATTCTGCTCCCGTGTGCTATTTATTTTGTCTTGTTGTCTTGTTGAGTACTTGTCCTGTTTAAGATTCGTCTTGCATTATTTATTTGTGCAAATCAGCTTTTTGTTTGCACGTATATATTGGACACCGTCACCTGGATGGATGTTGGAAGGAAACATATAGTCGTCTGTTCTATTGCAAATGGTGAACCTGTTTTTACATTAAATCAACAAGTGTTTAATCCCATGAGGGTACGATACCTTGGTGTCGAGGTCGGTAGATTGGTACTTAGGTATAGCGATACGCCTGGTCTAGCCGCAAAAGAAGAACCGGTTAAATAACGTTGCCACTCCTGTTGAACTGCTTGCCAGTTTTGTGTAGCGAATTTTCGCATTAGCAGATATAAACATTTGCAATCGACAAATGGAAATGTGTAGAAATGTAGCTTCGATGAGAATGAGAATGTTCGATAAAAGGTGTAGCAAAATTGGGCTCCGTCAAATTCGGTTGGTAGCAAATTTTAACTTTTTTTACCCCTGCATCTAGTGCGGGCCGGGTTTTCTTCCTTTCGGGCTGTCTGGCGAGTAAATGCGCAAGTTGTTTAAATCACACTTTTGGTTACAAATCATCAACACTCGACAACCAACACTGTATCCACCTCACTCATCCACTGCGCACAGCTGCGTGAAGACTGTGGTTCAGCTTTTAAGACGACAGCCAAATGCAGTTTTCGTCACAACCACAGGTAGGTGGTTACTGGTAATGGAATCATGGGTCTTAACTCTTAAGCAATGGTGGATCCAGGGGGCGTAGGGGCTGAAGCCCCCTGCCTTAGAAAACAGCGCCCTCGGGCACCGCGGCACCGAAGGCGCCGCGCCGCCATTTTTGCAAAGGATTTGCCGGCACCGAAGGCGCCGTAGCGTTCTCGGGAGGCCGCCAGGGCGCCCTTGTGTCTACCGACAGCGTCGTAGCACTCTTGAAAGGCACCCTGGCACCCTCAGAAGACAGCTTGCCGCCCTCACAACGCATTATGTCGCCCTCAGAAGGTACATCGCCGCCTTCGCAAGGCATTATGCCGCCCTCGGAAGGCATCATGCCGTCCTCGGAAAACATCGTTTTGCCCTCGAAAAACATCGTGTCGCCCTCGGAGTGCATTATGCCGCCCTCGGAAGATGTCTTGTCGCCCTGTGAAGGCATCTTGCCGCCCTCAGAGCACATTATGCCGCCCTGATAGCGCAATATGCCGCCCTCGGAAGGCATCCTGCCGCCCTCAGAGCGCATTATGCCGCTCTTAGAAGGCATCAGGCCGCCCTCGGCAGACATCTTGCCGCCCTCGGAAGGCATGTTGCCGCCCTCGGAAGGCATGTTGCCGCCCTCGGAAAACATCTAGCCGCCCTCGGAGGACATTTTTCTGCCCTCGAAGTGCATTATGTCGACCTCGGAAGATGTCGGAAGAGGCCCTCGGAAGGCATCTTACCGCCTTCAGAGCACATTATGCCGCCCTCGAAAAGCATCATGTCGCCCTCGGAAAACATTTTGCCGCCCTCAGAAGACATTTTGCCGCCCTCAGTCCTCGGACATGCCGCCTTCGGAGTTCGGAAGACGTCTTGTCACCCTCGGAAGGCATCTTGCTAACCTCGGAAGGTATCATACCGCCCCCGAATGGCACCTTGCCGGCCCGAAAGTGATGCGGTGTCCCGGCGCACTCAGAATGATGGCACCCTGGCGCCTTCAGCTTCCCTCCGACGGCGACCGGGCACCCGTGACCTTCGAAACCAATAACACGCTTTTGCCTCCCCCCTCCCGATAGCGCCCTAGATGGCGCCTACGAAGAGGCATGGACCCCATGAAATAACCGTGACACTTTTGTAATACGCCTGGCGAGGCGTTGGAGGTGCAGACGTATTGTACCTTTCACACTCGGGGCACCTAAAAATAGCTTGGATGAATGTCCAATGTGCATGATGTCCACAGATCCACAGAGACGTTTTCAGCGTCGGTCACCGATTTTTACGCGATTTCGTCCTAGGACAAAAACGAACCTCCTGCTTTAAAAATCAGGTCCATTTTCAATTTTGACCTTACTGGTATCCTTCAAGATCAAATTCAAGGTCAAACGACGGGGAACGCTGTAGCGCCCAAAGTTACCGTCCGATCGCGACAAATTGGTTTCAAACGATTCCTTGTGCCCAGTTCCAAGATGACAAGAATGTTCAGAGTTGTGCCCCGTGACCTTCAAGGTCAAGCCCCGTGACCTTTAATGTCAAATTTAGGGTCAAAAGACGGATTTTTTCCCCCGTCCTTTCCATTTCCAGAATGGCAAATGGAAGGCATTCTTAGAGTTGTGCCCCGTGACTTTCGAGTTGGCGCCCAAAGTTGGGCGCGTTCCCAGTCCTTTGACCTTGAAAGTCACGGGGGAACAAATTTATTCTAAGAATGCTTGTCATCCTGAAAATGGGCACGGGGCATCGTTTGAGACCATTTGTGTTGCAATCGGACGCAAACTTTGGGCGCTACAGCGTCCCCCGTCCTTTTGACATTTAATTTGACCTTGAAGGAGACCTGTAAGGTCAAAATGGACCTGAGGCCATTCTTATGAGAGAAAAAATCGAGCTATGGCTGTAAATACAAAATCGAGCAACGAAAAGCAGCCTGCTGCATTTTTCATTATTATAAATAAACAAGAAGCGACTGCAAATATGCATTTTTTCTCCACTCGGCTGCAAATCTGACGGCAAAAAAATGGACTAGTCAGGTATGACGTTCATACCTACCAGTTTTGTCATGTAATCAACAGAGCTGCTACAATTTCGATTTTAAGCATACAATTTTATGTCAAAACAATGTTTACTAAAACCAATATGTAATAAAACTATATATCGCTTAGGGTCGAGCGGACTTAACTTAGAAGCATTAGAAACAACATTATCTCTTGTTATATTTCGCCGGTATGAATGGCATGGTTATCTGGCAGTATCATATACCGATTTAATATGCATTATAGTTATTATTTAGGCCCAGGGCCCCAGTTCACATCCCTTAACTCCCCATCTTTAGACCACACACGCCTTCGTATTCGACGCCCACCTGGGACGCACAGACCCGGCATACACACAGAAAAATATTTAGAACCCACAGGGTTCTAGAGCTCGTGCCAAAAATGAGAACCTCATGAGTACTACACATACCATTCATAACGTACTTATTCCGATTTTAGGGTACTTCGTTCACACCCGTGGTCCTAACCTCAGTACTTGGTCAAGTACCTTAATGGTCACCACTACCTATACTTCGCCCAGTATCTAAGCCCACTTAGAAGCCTATGGGTACTAGCAATTGCAGTACCCTATAGGTGCGCGTGCCAAAAATGAGAACCCCTGGAGTACTAGCATCGCTGAGTACTTCAAGTAGTACCTGAAACAATTCAACAAAAGTACTTTTCGCAGTATGGAACGGGAACTATATATGAGGATGGCACTGAAAAGTGGGGAGAAATATTCAGACACGTAACGCGTAAAAACATGCCAAACATTCACGGTAGGCAATGACATTGAAAGTTGCGACACTTGAGGTCCGAGTTAGCTGTAATAGAGATGTTGCGAAATTGCACACTGTAGTAGTGTTCATATTTCCCTGAAATGTGGCGAATTAAACTCGTAGGCAATTCCTAGGTACTCATTTGAGTTTGTCATACTTCAATTATCGAAGATGTCTGTTTATTAATGAACACCCTGAAAACGCCAGCACAATGTGAATATACAGAGGATACGCACAACAAACCGGCATCAGTCCCACAGTGCATATAACACGGCACAGTACATGCCAGCAACGGTAAAAAACAAAACAAGACGTGTCTTCCAAATGTTCAACGGTTCAAACAGCCGTTCCTGAAAGCACAACGGTTCAAACAGCCGTTCCTGAAAGCACATCACTGCACCCGTTCAGCTCACTCCCGCAGGCTTTGTATTAAATGGTGAGCATCTTTCACCGAAGAAACAAAATGTGGCTTCCACTGGTTGAACGGTTCAACGGAACGGTTCGACGGTTCAAACAGCCGTACTTGAAAAGCATCACTGCACCCGTTCAGCTCACTCCCGCAGGCTTTGTATAAAGGTGAGGACCTTCCGCGGCACTCTCGTGCCGTCATCGATGTGCAGGACGTACATTTCAATATATATCAGGTACGCACGGTGCTGTTTAGGGTACTTCACATGTAAAATCATGTGGCACAGAGTCAGGGCCACGACTGCCTCTTCCTCGCGGTTGAATGTGGCCACCTGCTGTCCCTCTATGATGAGGACGTGTGGGCTGCAGCCCACGAGTTGCGGGTGAGGACTGGCTCTGGCTGGCGGCTCTTCTGGTATGAGGTCCTCCGCCCCAAGCAGGCGACGAACCTGCAGTGGTGTGACTTCTGAAAGGGAAAGAAGTAAACTGTTACCAAAAGTATATCTTCAGGACACTAAAAGGAGATAATAAACACTCAACTCAATTATAAATGGTCGCTTGGATAACGATTCCCTTCAAACCATTCTTACGAGGTATAGGAAGCTTTTGATCATCACAATGATTTTATCAGCATGGTTGAATAGATTGACTATTACAATTCAGATTTCAAACCTGAACACGATGACATCATACATCGTAGTGTGCACCGACTCCCTTTCGGCCCTATTGTCCTTGCACCTATATGCACCGATGCGTTATGCGATATATGCAAATGTGTCAATGCGATTGCGGCGGTGCTGGTATAGCTACGGTATGTGATTTACGGTACGGACCTGTCCTCCCAAGCCCTTATGGCGCGGGCCCGGCCGCCACTCGGTGGCAGGGTAAGGTCATCGGGCTATAGTGGGCAAGGGTCGGCCCGGCGGCGATGTGTGAGACCACCAGATCGAGGGAGGTGGAAGGCGCGGCCCTGGCTGAGGGACGTGGACGTGGAAACGTGGAAATGTCCTTAGGAGAACCCAGGCCTCCTTAGCCGTCTGCCTTATCTGAACTGAAGATTTGCTCTTTCCAGGTCTGATAGGCTGTGGTCTATTGCAATCGTGAAAATCGAATGTCTTTATCCGGTTGTTTACTTGGCCCAGCGTTAAGTACTGTAATTGGATAAACTTGGATAGCACAAGAGACAATGTGTACGGTATTACGCCCTCTATAGAATGTCGTGTGCTACGTCAGGCGGCAGTTTTTCCACCGGGAATCCCGAGTCAATATCACACAGAACTGATCTGGCTTTGACACCAAAATGTACCGCTGAATGTGATGAGGATTCTGTTGTAGCCTCGGAAACATGGAGAGCATGGGAAGAACGGCTTCGCAATTGGACCTGAGTCTCGCAAAACTGATGCTGCTGCTCTACAGTGTCCGCCAAGCAAAATCGACAACAGAAGCCAGAACTAAATGTTTCCTGGAATCCGCCTATGGCATGAAGAGCAAGGTTGTCACCCAACAAGCAACAAACAGTCCCCCTAAGCTGTGACTTTGTATGATCCACATGCACAACTACCCCTGTCTCACTAAGAACTTCTAAATCGGTGACCAGGTTCTTCAAAATCAAATTCCAACCAAGGGATTTCAAGTGACTTGTTTTACAAAGAGCAACAAGGAAGATTGAGCTGAGTTTTGACCTTAGCTGTGGTGGTACATTCAAAATACTCAAATAGAATGCGGTAAGTTTGTTTTTTGAAACCTTGTTACCGAGGGGATCTACAGTACCGAAGTCATCAACATACAAAGCCAGCCGAATTTTGCCAGAACAGTTTCGACCATGATAGTCACCATCCAATAGATCGGAACACTTTTTTGCGTTAGGGAGTCTGTCATTCAAAACAAATTTCAAAATATGTTCGTTGGTCAGCAAATATTTTAGCTGCGTGAGGATTGGAATGTACTGATACGCACACTGTATCCCTTTGTGAGGTACAACCAACGGGAACCGTCTGAGGACTGACAAACACTAGCTCTTCGTGGATGTATTTGTCGACTTTGTGTTGAGTTATAAATTCCTTGACTGCAGCTAAGGTGTTGGAACTGGCAATAACCGATGCAGGATTATTAATGTCAGAACTCAATTGACTCGCATTTAAGCACTCCTGAACAGCCAATCTTGCAATAGTATAAGTAGTGTCAGCAACATAGCTACACAAAGATGAGGGAACATTGTGGACATAGTGCAGAGTACCTAAAAACTTTGCAACCTCATATCTCTGATTGGATGAATCATTAGGCGAATGGAATCGAGCATCCGTTCCAACCCCACCGGAGCAGCTTGACTGATGTACACTCAGTTCAGATCTGTCTTCTTCATCTTCTTGTTGTGTGAGTTTCTTCTTGGCTGTCAGCAAATGAGTTCTATTCAGGTGTTTCTTCCAATAATAGCCGCTCGCACATTTAGCGTCACATCTTGGACACTTAAACTTCGCCCGTGGATCGTTTTGGCAGTGCCTGTTCAAATGCTTTGCAAAATCTTCTAGACTATTATCCCTATACTTGCATTTCGGATAGTCACATATAAACCAATGCGTATTCTGAAAAATAGCATACCTACCTGTAACAAGCAAAATAAATGGAGACCAGGAAGGCATTTCATAAAATGTCTTCACCAGCGTAGGAATCTATACTTTTCGGGTAGAAGCTCCAATCCCAACTTTTTAAAGTCCAACCCCAAGTTAAAAAAAAACAAGATTGCATTAATGAGCACCAGATGCAGCGCTGTAGAAAAATAAAGAAGGTATGCTCCTAATTATTGACAAAATGTGTTATAGAAAAAGTCAGCTACAGTTTTCAAATTCAGGATGGCCAATCTTCAAAAAAGTTTCAACACATGATCAGCACTCCTAGCCTCTAGCCAGGGTAACAACATAACAATTAGATATCCCATCGGTTGAACTATAATCAAGCCACAGTGTGTCCATAAAGTAGTGGTGGGGTTTTAAAGACTCTTATTGGAGGAAAAGAGCCACCACACATTTTAATTATATAGGTACTGGTTGAGTCCCTATACAACCCTATACATAAACTTTTGTATGCATTCTTTTGTTTCTACATCATTTTCAGTTAATACTTCTTAACCTCACCCAATATGAGAAACCCTGCCCTAACATCACCTAGCAAACCCCAATCTAAACCAATGATGGGTTCAGTTAGGTAGTTATGTTTTCAGTTTGTAGCTCGCCAGCCACACAGTTCATGTGGGCCAGCCCCATACCGCTAATTCTAAAACTTTGTGAACCTGGGAGTGCTGGAGAAGGTTCCGAGTGATTCTGCCAGAACTATAGTAGTTTATCTTTAATACCTCATTAGATGCAGTTCTCCACCTTTTAAGTTTTTTTTTAAATAGAACACAGCCATTGTTCAACCCTGGTAAATTGCTCTCCAAAGCTATCCTATGCTTTTCAGAAGATCCTTTACATATTCATGTTTTTTCCCATCCTGAAAATCCACCTTCAAAAATACCATATCAAATCATAAGGATCAACATATATGAATATGTAAAGGACTACTTTTCAACGCTACCAACACTTTTCATGCTATTAGTAGCTGTGTTCTTGTACATCTATCCACAATACACATGTGTATGGCCCAAGGCTATAGAGGTGCTAAGTTTATGGAAGCATATATTATGCTCTGTCGAAAGATATTTCAATGCTAAATATTATTCAAATATAGACAGAATGAAATAAATATGAACATTGAACTTTCTGAAGAAAAACAGTTTAAAATGTCTTCACTACCATAAACCCAAATGAACACAAGACTGGTATCTCTACTACCAATGGGGACAGGAACCCTTGGGAGTAGAGATGCCAGTCTGGTGTAAAAAGTTTGCTTGAGTGTGCAGTAGCAGGATTTTTTTTCTGGGAAACTTCATGGTCTTACTTATTTTAGTCTTAATATGTAATCAAATAATATTTGGTAATACAAATATATTTGGATAGAGCATATTAGTTTCAATAAAATTAGCACCTATGCCCGAGGGCTACAAACATGTGTATTGTATATGGATAGACAAAAACATGGCTAGTGTCAACACGGAGCTGCCATATATCCTACTGATGTTACAATGAATAGGAGCTGTGTTCTTTCCCATCCATCCACAATACACATGTTTAGACTCTCAGGCTATAAAGATGCTAATTTTATGGAAACTGATTATTATTTTCTATCCAAAGATATTCTAATGCTAAGTATTATTTAATTAAAGACGGAGACTAAAACATGTATAACCATGAAGTTTCCCAGCCAAAAAAGCTTCAAAATGAATTCACTGCGACCACAAACTCAAGCAAATTATATTTACACAAGACGGCATCTCTACTCCTAAAGATTACTATCTCCATAGGTTGTAGAGATGTTAGTCTTCTGCAATTACTTCACTTGGGTTTCTAGTAGTGAAGTCATTTTTCAGCTATTTTTCATGAAAGGTTTTAAATTTGGGATGATGACGTCATTATTGAGCTATAGACCGCCGCTGATTGGCTGACAACGTGGGATTGGCCGAAAGTGTCTTGTCAGCCAATCAGCGGTGGCACTAGCACTGTCGGATCCAAGGGGGGCAACCAGGTCATGCCCCCCAAAGCCTGGAAGGGGGGCCAACATGTCTTTTGCTCCCCCCCAAAAAAAACGTTAACAATTTATTGTAAAAATTGACTTTGCAGCAGTCAAAATTCAGCTATCCAGTGAAAAACTGGAAATTTGGGAAAACATGGCTCTTACCATCAAATTTGGGCTTAAAAAGCTCAACTGGATGAGAAAATAGCAGCCAGCAAGCCGCCAGTCGGAATTGAAGCTCGAACAAACGTTTTTTTACATGTAGGAAGAACACTTCATATGGTATCAATTTGGAATCCAATCTACACTATTTCGGCGGAAATGGTTGTCAAAAATGACGCCTTACTTTGTGGAAATAACTTTTCGGGACGTGTGACAGCGGTGTGTACAAAGTTCACGTGTGATTTTCATGAAGGTCCCAATGCAGTTGCTGGCACTAGGCCCAAATAATCATTTTTTTGACGCGTCAATATTTTGATCCAGCCCAATAGAAATGGTATTGGGGAAAATGACCCGATTTAAAAACGGCGATTATGAAGCACTAGAAAACAGTGATGGGATGAATGGCACATGAATCAGTGCATTGTGGCTCATAATACAGTTTCAGCCACCTAGATGTTCAATAATTCTCTTGGAAATTGATGCAATATTGCTTTATAAGTGCATCAATTTTTGTATCCCTTGGCTCACCTGAATATTTTTTTTTTAGTCAATTTAAAATCAATGTATCAAAATATTGATGCAGTAACAGCATGGGTGAATAATTTTGTAAACAAAAATACTTTTCCATAATAATTTCATGTAATTACATTACGAAATTCGTTTTATTCACTTACAAAATATAAACTTGAAAATTTAAAAAGGTTATCCTAAGAAAATGACACAAACATATTTGATGTAATTTGTCGCCACGTGATGGCGTCTCAATCTTTCCCGAAACAAACCCAAAAAAACTTACGTAAATAGTTTGAGTTGTGACCGAGGTGGATGGAGTAAACAGTTGTGCATCAGATGGTGTGATTATTTTTGTAGACTGACCATTCTCCATGGGGACTAGGTGTTTTTAGTGAAATGTTGTCAATAATTGTCAATTTTTGTTATCCTTAAAGGAAATAGTTCACCTTTGAAAATTTGCCCAAACACGATTTGATTATACTTTTTAATACAATTTCTTTTTATATTGTCAAAAATGGCCTTATATATCGCGCCGATTCAGGACAGAAGGCCGTAAATTATTATTGTTTATCAAAACTATATGGATACTCTCTGAGTCAGAGTCCTGACGTTACGCGAATGTAAAAAATGGCTCAGCCAATTAGATTCGAAAGTAGTAGCGTAAGGATAGGCTCGCATTAGAGATATGCCAACCGGCGGTTCGCTTGCTAGCACCAGCTGCAAGCTGATTGGCTGATGGTATAGCCTCTGCCCGGGCTAGATCCAGCACCACATTCTTTCGCCAGCACCGCATTCCTTCGCCAAAAAATCAAATATATTCGGCTGGTCTTTTCAGTCAAGAAAACTTGCAGATAGGGGTTTCCCAACACGGGCTACAAAACAGCTATCTCAGTTTAAAACTAATGTTGAAGGTGAACTATTTCCTTTAAGTACAGTGCCTAATACCTATGACAAGCTCCGCTCACTTCGCATAAAAAAATTGACGCGTCAATAACTTGATTTTTTGGACCTAGTGCCCACAACTGAATGGCAATTGTGCAATCAAAATAAAACAAACTATAGGTAGGTACCTAGGTTGAGATAGATATTTCTAGCTCAAACCTGTCAGAAGTATCTGCCCCTCCCGGATTGTCTCAATAACCTGAAAACTATGATAGATATCAACGTGAGACTTACAGTACCTTATCCTGCATCAAGTCGAAGTCTTTTCACTAACCCTCAATGAAATTGATGCAGTATTTTGGGAGATAATGACGTTTTAATGACGTCAAGTCATGCCATTTTTGGTGGAAAAACGATAAATGTTTGGAAAATCGTAGAAAATAGAGTTTTGGAGCAAATTGCAAATACAAAACGTCACAAGCAAGTAAATTACATTTTCTTCAAAATGGCTATCTCAGATTTTTCCCGAAATTTTGGGTTTTTGAACCCCAAAAATTAAATAAAAAAACGGATTTTTTTGTGTGTGAATTTGAAGTGAATTTCTTAAGCTCGAATACCAAAATAAGGTGACCGGCCCAAATCCGGAGAATACAATGTGGGTACCTTTTTGCCACAAAAAGTCCCCCCCCCCCCAAAAAAAAAACGACGGCTGGATCCGCCAGTGGGCACTAGCCTAGACCCCATTTTGCAAATGGGAAATTAAATTGCTTAAAAAGTTTTGTGGAAAATGACCTTAGTATTTTCTACATTTAAATAACGGCCAAAAATAATGGCTATCTCAGTTCAAAACCAATACAAAGTTGAAGTATTCCCTTTAAGATCCTCCACCAAACCAGCTTCATTTGAGAGTCCAGCACACTTGGAGTGTTCCCATAACGAAAGCGAGTCGGCTCTTCAACATGTTGGATCAATAGGCTCTCTTGTGTTGCAAGTAAGAACGCGTTTGAATGGTGACTCGCTCCCCCCTGGACATACTGCTGGACCAGTCCAACTCAGGGTAAGTTGAAATCCCCAAGCAGTAGTAGATAATGATTGGTTTCAGCAACATTATCATACATATATCTCTTGTAAATTCTGGACCATTTACTGGTGGACTACCATATATACCCACAAGTATTTTTTTATAGCATTCTCTAGCTTAGACATAAAAAGACATAAAAGAAAAGTGCAACAAAGAGCCTCTTGGGCCCATCCGAGGTTGCACCCCCCCCCCCCCCCCCCCCCCCCTCCACCAGTCTCGCCCCTTCAAATCACCTTACTCTACCTGCATAAAAGAAGGCTAATCCCACGAGTATTTATGAACTAATCCCTTCTCTGTAAAGTATTTATCTAATCTAATTTTGAAGGAAGCAAGTGCCACTGCATCAGCGACATCCCCTGGTAGCATATTCCAATGTCCTACAACCCTTCTACTGAAAAATGACTGTCGTAGCCTAGTCCTACTTTGTTTCATAATGAGTTTATGCTGATGACCTCTACCTCGATTTTCCCTTGCTAACCCGTCCAGCGTGCAAATTCTCTCATTTACTCAAATTGAATTTCATCTGCCATGCTTCAGACCACTCAACTAGCTTGTCCAGATCTGATTGAAAAACATCCTGATCATGTTTTCCTCTAATAATCCTGACAACTTTTAGATCGTCTGCAAATTTCAAGACTTTGCTGTCTATACTGTTCTCAATTGCATTCACAAATATTATAAAAAGCAATGGGCCCAGGACTGAGCCCTGTGGAACCCCATTGAGAACCTCCTTCCATTGTGATTGGCACCCATTCAATATAACCCTTTGCTGGCGTCCTGAAAGCCACGTTTCTATCCAATCCAGAATCTTGCCCCTGATCCCATGAATATTAAGTTGCAACCCCAGTCTTGTATGGGGGACTTTGTCAAATGCTTTACTGAAATCAAGAAAGGCTACATCTAGCTGTTTACCCTGATCAAAGCTATCTGTTGCAACATCCAAAAACTCCAGAAGATTAGTTAAACAAGAACGGCCCTTCCTAAAGCCATGCTGTGTATCCTTGATGAGTTCATTTTGCTCCAAGAATTCAACAATCTTATCTTTGATGATTGATTCAAGCACCTTGCAGACTAATGAGGTCAGACTAACCGGTCTATAGTTTTCCTCTTTACTTCTATCTCCCTTTTTATGAATAGGAACAACATTTGCTCTTTTCCAATCAAGTGGAATTTTATTATCTGCGAGTGATTTAGAAAATATTATGGCTAATGGAACCGACAACTCCCTTTCAGATTCTCTTAAAAGTCTAGCATGGATTTCATCAGGTCCTTCTGCCTTGTTAGGCCTTACTTTCTTTAGATATTCTAGAACAAGTTCACTACTTATGCCACCTAGCTCTCCTATAGTCTCCTCTGTCTCTGGCTCAGGCTGAAGTGCTGCAATACTACTCTGGTCCTCGATAGTAAAGACAGATTGAAACTGATCACTCGGCCGCAGCCCTGGTGGCGGGAGGGTCGCGGCGTTAAACGCTCCGGGCGGGCCTCGCCCAGTGTGATGCGCCGCGGCTAGTCAGAGTGCGGAGAGGAGCGGCCCGCGACTGAGCTGGAGAGCGGTGGCGGTGTGTGGACTGGCTGGTGGACTGGCGCAGGGAGTGTTATCTGCAGAATTGAGCCTACATTGCAAGTGGTTGCAGCATGTCGACTCAGGGATCGGCCTCGGAGTTTAGTGATGCTGATGATCGACTCGTCACTCCGAAAGCTCTGTCCCAGAGAACAATGGATCAGATGCTGAGCTCCGCGGCGCGTAGTAAGAGGAAGAGGGTGGAATCGCCTACACGGACTGTGAGTACGGACTTTCTCGCTGAGATCAAGGCTGCGATAGACGATTCCATAGAAAAGGCAGTCACCAATTTGTGGGAGAAAATTGATCGCAAGGTCTCATCGTTCAATAACAGGATCGAGATATTGGAAAGTGGAATCTTCGAGAGAGATGAGCGGATTGATGTGCTGGAGAAAAGGCTGCAGGAGCGTGAAAAGCAGGCGGAGGAGCAGGCGGACCACCTGGACGAGCTCGAGCGGCACTCTCGCTCGACCAACCTGATTCTGCAGTGTGGGCGACTCGGCCGGAGGCGAGACGGTGAAGACATTGAGGCGATGGTGATCAATCTGATCAACGCCAGTTTCCCGGGCAGGCACGTGTCGAAGCAGGACTTCACCGCCATCCACCGGCTACAGGGCGACAACACCGTGATCTGCGCGTTCATCAATCGCAACTTACGGAACGCGATGTATCAAGAGCGCACGCGCCTGGGAAGGAAAGAAGGTCCCCCGTCTATCTCCGAGAATCTCTCACAAAACCGAAACAGGAAATTTTCAAGTCTCTGCTCGAGATGAAGCGCCAAGGCAGGATTTGGACGACGTTCACGAGCGCCGGCTTCCCTTCCTACAAGTTGACCGGCGATTCGACGCCCGTCAGGGTCTTCTCTCGGCAGCAGCTGGTTCAGCTGCAGTCCAGGGCGCCCCCGCCGGGAGCGATCCCCGGCAGGTTGCCGGGCGGTCGTGGGGCGCCGTTCCGCCCTCCTCCCGGGGAGAGAGGCGCTGGAGCCGCCCCTGTCGTGAACGGGGCGCCCGGGGGCCGGGACCCGGCCGGCGGGCCGCTGACCGGGCACGCGGTCGGTCGGCGGGGACCGGAGACAGCTGATCGGCTGACGCAATCAGCTGATCGCACGGGCGGAGGCAGGAGCGCGGGCCTCGAGCCGCCTGCTCCTGGCGGAGGTGGGAGGTCCGCCTCCGTCGCGCCTTCTGCTGCTGTGGGGAACGTCTCTGGAGCGGCGGCGGCGGCGGCGGCGGCGGCGGCGGCCTTGGGCGTCGTGGAGACACCTTCAACGTCTTCTGCCGGGGGAGCGGTCGTACCGACCGGCTCCGCTGGCGACGCTTCTGGCGGCGTTCCCCGTCTGCCTGTGACGGAGTGATGGACGGACGGGGCTCGCGCTGATTGACGGACTGCTGCGGATTATTCATGCCTGTTCCGTGGTGAGGTTGCTGAAGCAATGTAAGTACCGTACAATCTGAGCTAATAGCGGCGATAACTTAGTGCTGACAATTAGCGATGTTGGCAGAGGCTGTAAATGATAAACACTATAAGGTGGTGCTCGCGGGAGTGCTATTGGTCTCCACACGCGCATGCGAACGTGCGATTGGACTATTGAGCCGAACGCGTGTGCTAGCGTGCTCTTGGACTTTTGTACTGAACCTGCAGCTCTGGCATCCGAGCTGACGTCCCCGATTAGTATATAAGGGTAGGGGTGCTTAAATTTGCGTCTCTCGAAATAGGACACACTGATGAGACATTTCGAGGGCTCATGTTGATAACGGTGCGAGGTATTAGTGACTCTTTGTTACTTACCGTTGGTTATCATGCTGGAACAGTTAGCGCCTTGGTCCACCGGATGGCCTGCGCACTGCCGCCGTTCTCCAGCCCTTAGTATCCGCTTGTTTATTGAGGACAGTTATAGCGATGTACTCGTATCTGAAGTGTTCCGAAATTGAAGACATCCAAATTGAGAGCAAACTTGTCAACTGAATGGTCAGTAATGTCAGTGTATCATCCCGCAGTGCAATTTGATATATATATATATATATATATATATATATATATATATATATATATATATATATATATATATATATATATATATATATTTTAGGCAAGCTAAAATAAAGCTAGGATAGGACTTGCTTGTCGCGGGCCGCCCCATCGCTACTTTGTGGCGGAGGCCATTGGTATGCGTGGTAGTTTCGTGTGTTGTGTTTGGCTGTCATTGTTTGTTTGTTTGTTGTTTGTTTGCTGTCATTGTTTGTTTGTGTCGTGTGCTTGTAGTGTCTGGTTGTGTCGATGTCTGTCTGTTTGTATCGGTGCCTGTTGTGCGACTGTGTCGGTCGGTGTCGGTGTGTCGGTCTTGATAGTGTAATTGGTTCGCTGACCACTGCTTTTGAGATCTATAGCGTGATTGATAATGGTCATGGTAATGGTCTTCTTGTTCTGATGCGACTGTCGGCGTCGCAACTCCATGTTGCTGCGATGGCGGTCGCGTGGTCGCCTGGCGCTAGTGCTTCGCTGACCGAAAATAATAACACTATGACTCAGTCGCAAATGTTTCCGCATCATTGCGACTCGTGCGTCGCCCAAAGCATTACTAGGAGAAATGCTAAACAACCCATTAAGCCCTCAGCAATTAAAAGCTGTCGTTAACCAATTTTGATGGAAAGGATCATGAATAAGACAGACCGGACTATAACTCTGTTATGACGAGTGCATTGGGTAATCTGGCAGTCACTAGCTTTAATGTGAGGGGTTTAAAAGAGGCCGTAAAGAGAAGAGCGGTATTTAGACATATGCATGTGAGGTACTCAAAACACATAGTTATTTTGCAGGAGACCCATTCAACAACAGACATTGAAGCGCGTTGGACCATGGAGTGGGGAGGGAAAATTTTGTATGCCCATGGTGAAGCAGACGCCCGCGGAGTCTGTGTGTTAATTCCTCGGAATTTTCCTGGAGAAATACTCAACGTCAGGTCAGACGAAGAGGGGAGAATCGTCACATTTGTGGTGCATATGAAACATATGACGCTGAATATTCTTGGAATATATGCACCGACCCAGAGCAATGCTAGACAACAGAGGGAGTTCTTTGAGAAGTTAGCCGATAGGATAAGGACGATTGACGTTGCTCAACCCTTGATTTTGGCTGGGGATCTAAATGTACACTTGTCAGAAAATGATACGGACAATGTTCGTTATCGAGAGACGCAGGCGAGTACAAAAGTACGTGAAATAATGACGGAATTTGACCTTGCCGATATATGGCGTGAAACCTACCCGGACGTGAAACGTTTCACATGGCGCCGCTGCCAACCGTTTCAGCAGTCCAGAATTGATTATTTACTGGTAAGTAATGTTTTAATCGAAACACAGAAAATTAATAAAATATGTATTGACCCTGGCATTCGTAGCGACCACAGTATTATTAATTTAGAAGTATCGATAGCTGGTAGTAAGCGAGGACCGGGCATGTGGCGGTTGAATTCTAGTATTCTCCAGGAAGAGGATCTGCAACAGCTGATTCGAGGGGAAATCAATTCAGCAAAGAGACGCGAGGGTGAATATACGGCAGTTGAAGATCCGGGGCTGTTGCTGGAGGTTCTATTTGGGAGGGTCCGATCGCTGTGCATAAATAAAAGTAAACAAGTAGCGAGAGAAAAACACGAGCTCGAAAAACGTTTGGAAGATAGGGTGGCTGAATTGGAAAATCGTTTACACACAGCAGTTACTTACCCTGCACTTCAGCTAGAATATAACGCAGCTAAGACAGAACTTGATGACTTCAAAACAAGGGCGGCACAACGTGCAATGCTTTTTTCAAAAGCTAACTTTATGCAAAACGGCGAGAAGCCGACCGACTACTTTTTGAATATGGAGAAAAAGCGTGCTAAGGATAGTCATATACTTGGTAGAAGACAGCGAGCACAATCTGGTTGCTGGTAACAAAGAAATTTTACATGTATGCAAAAAAAAAATGAAACACTTCATACGTCTTCAAATCCAGTGCAGCGGCATAATCGATTTACAGAGGGAGAGGAAATTCCGCGATTAGATGAGGGAGATCGGGAAATTTGTGAAGGTCCAATCACGCTAAATGAATGTAAGGTAGCTGTAGAAAAAATGAAGCCGAACAAGTCGCCGTCCGTTTCAGGATTCAACAAAGAATTTATACAATTATTTTGGGAAGAAATAGGTGAAATAATTGTTTTGTATGTAAATCAAGCGTTTGTAAATGGCAAGCTATTTGTGACACAACGAAGGGGTGTTTTGACACTTATCCCTAAGAGTGGGGATCAGAAACAACTAAAAAATAAGCGACCTATTTACCTACTAGACGTTGTTTATAAAATCATAGCGAAGGTGCTGGCGACTAGGCTTAATTCTGTGATAGATAGAATAATAAGCCATGATCAGACCGGTTTTGTCAAACGGCGAAATATCCGTGACAATTTGCGCATTATCCAGGATGCCATTGACTATACAAACAAAGATAGCATATCAGGAATACTAGTAGCATTAGATTTCAAGGCGGCGTTCAATAGTGTCGAACATAGTTTTATTTTTCAAGCTCTGCATAGCTTTGGTTTCGGGGACACATTTATAAAATGGATAAAGCTGCTATATAATGATATGGAACTGTATGTCTTAAACAATGGCTATACTTCAGAATGGTTTAAGCCAAACAGAGGGATAATGCAGGGGTGTCCAATTTCGGGCATGCTTTTCACGCTAGCAGTGGAATTATTAGCCATACAAATACGGTCTGCGAACGACATAAAAGGTATACCAATCAGCAGCAACGTTTTGCAATTAAGTCAGTATGCTGATGACTGCACAGCATTCGTGAAGGATGCTGAATCCCTGGAGCGGGTGATTTGTATCCTAAAAGAATTCCAGCAGGTGTCTGGGCTTGAGCTTAATGTGCAAAAATATAAGTTAATGTGGATTGGCACGTTACAAAATAGAATGGCTAGCATCGGTGGGATACCAGCGGCTAAAAAGATTAAAATATTAGGCATCTGGTTCAGCGCCACGGTTGATTGCGAAAAAGACAGCTTGGATCCGTTAGTGAGCAGCATTACAAGCACAATAGGCATGTGGAGCCAACGTCAGTTAAGCATAAAAGGGCGAATAACGATCACAAAAAGTTTGCTTATATCAAAATTAATATATGCAATACCCTGCATTTCGCTGTCAGACACGCAATTAAAACACATACGATCATTGATCATGAGGTATATCTGGAGGGGGAGACCACCAAAAGTGGCAGCAAAAACGATATGTCAAGATATAAAGGATGGAGGATTGGGGGCTATAGATGTGAATCTGCTCTACAAAAGCTTACGAATAGGTTGGATTAAGCATATGCTAAGACAGGACAGACCATGGTCTAAAATAGCACAAGAGAGATGTTTACCTTTCAAAGTGGATGATTTGCTGAAGACTCGATTTAACCGGCTAGATCTTGAAACGTTCAAATTATCCTCATTTTACATCAACATATTAATGGATTATCGCACTGTTAACAAACTACCTGACCCAACGACAGCCTCGCAAATGAGGAGAGAAATGTTATGGTTCAATCCTCATGTTAAGTCCGATAATAAGACTATGTATGATAGGGGAATGTATCGAAGTGGGATAAAATACGTGGGTGATTTGGTGGAGAACAGTGGGCAAATGCTAAGTTTTGATCGGTTCAGCCAAGCATTCCCTGAATGTAGGATACATTTTATACGATATTTTAGCGTAGTTAGTGCGATCCCATTGCAATGGAAAAATAATATAAGGGAGTCCAGGGGAAAACCATTAACTCCAGACGAACGGACAAAATGTGTTGAAATAGCGTATAAAGGGAAAAACGTATCAATTGCTCATCTAAGAACTAGGGACTGGAACCGACTCCAATTAACTACGAGCAAACCTACGGCTTTCTCGAGATGGGAAGCCGATGGGATGACTCCAACCAGCTGGCCCACAGTTATGATTATTCCATACTCCTGCACCAAATCAACACAGCTGCAATCGTTTCAGTTTCAAATAATTCACCGATACATACCGACTAACAAATTCTTGCATATTCGACAGTTGGTACAGTCCCTCTTGTCACCGCTGTAAATCAATCGACACGATAACCCATTATTTTTTCTCGTGCGTGGAGGTACGTAGTTTTTGGGAACAAAATTCAGGTATATTAATTTGAAAATACACCCGCGTCAATTCCAGTGCAATAGGCATAACATAATGTTTGGCTTTCTGCAGGGACCGGCTGGAATTAACCTCCTTATTTTGCTGGCGAAACAATATTTGCATTATCGCAAGCGCCAAAGTCAGTTTATATCATTTGATGCTTACCTGTCATATGTCAATGGTGTGCGCGACGCAGAAAAATTAACTGCCATGATAGAAGAAAAAATGGAAACATTTGCGACGAAGTGGCGACCTTTTGACGGTGACCTTAATGTGTGAGGCGGAGGCTTGGAATGGCGACGTGAGTGATGCAACTTCGGAGAATGTATTTGATAAGTTTGTGTTGCCGCGCGGCGTATGCTTGTTTGTGAGTGAGTGTGTGCTTGTGGTGCGTCTGTTGTGTGAGTATGTGCCGTATATCTGTGTCTGTGTTGATGGGGGCAGCACGTCCCACAGGAGGGTGGGTCGTGCTGTCGACAAAAATGTAAATACAATCAACTGAAACTTTAAAAAAAAAAATTGAAACTGATCATTAAGCACTTCAACCATTTCACTGTCCTTGCTAACTAACACATCATCTACCTTAAATGGACCTATACTTTTGGAAACTGTACTGAACTTATAAAAACTGAAGAACTTCTTACTATCTGCATTACAATGTCTAGCTAAATCAAGTTCCTTTGCCCTTTTAGCTGCTCTGACCTTTTTCTTAACTGAATTTCTTGCATTCTGGTAGGCCTTCTGATTTATATCTAGTGAAGATCCCTTCAAAATGCCAAATGCACTTCTTTTAGCTTGTATAGCACTCCTTACTTCTGGGGTAAGCCAAACTGGTTTGCCCTTGGTTCTGTTACGTTTGTGCCTGAGGGGTATATGCCGATTCTGAATTTGGCTTAATCTAGCTTTGAAAACATTCCAGGCCTCACATGCATCTAAACCTGCCAACTCAACGTTCCATTTTATCTGTGCGAGGTCATTTCTAATACCATCAAAATCAGCCCGGCTGAAGTTTGGAACCATAATAAGGTTATCTTTGGGCCTCATTTCTGATGAGATATTGAATTTAACCATATTGTGATCACTGGTTCCTAGACCTTCACAAATACTTATGTCACTAACTAGATCACTGTTGTCTGAGAATACAAGGTCTAGAATGGAGCAATGTCTGGTTGGCTCTGCTACAAACTGATGCATGAAAAGCTCCTCTTCAAAGATTTGCCTATACACCCTACACTCATTTGTTTCCTCTGCTATACTTCGTATCCTTTTAAGTTAAAATCTCCCATAATAAGACACTGAGCCCGAAAGTTCCTACGTATTTCCTCACAAATATCTTGGTCTGTTTCAGCTTGGGAGTTCCTTGGAAGATTCCCTGGTCTGTAAAATGCACCTATCCTCAACCTTCCTCTGTTTCCTGTACCAATTTTAATGTCAAGCCAGATTGATTCTACTTCTTTTACTTTACTAGAATCATCAACTCTAGTAGTGCAGTACAAGCTATTTACATATACAAACACTCCGCCCCCCTGCCGTGATTCTATGCAGTGTGAGAACATGTTATACCCTTGTAACTCGAAATCCTGTAGCCTATCCCTATTATACCCCTCACTAACCCATGTCTCGGTTACACAAATGATATCAGGCTTTTCAAGGGCAACATAACACTCAAACTCATCAAATTTAGACCTAATACTTTGGGCATTCAGCAACACACATGTGATCTTATACTTTGAGCTGACTCTACTAATTCTGAGGGAATTATGATCTACTGTCCTATTCTGACATGAACTTCTACCAATGCTTACTTCCTGATGCCCTAGTACTAGCGTCCCCGAACCCCCTCCTACCTAGTTTCCCTGAATGACACTTCTGTAGGCATCTCCCAAAGCCCTTGCCCCCTCATCCGATAAGTGAAGCCCATCCTTCATATAGTACCTACGCCACTCATAGAACTGATCCCATAAGTCTACATAACTAAGCCCCATAGCTGAACATAAGTTCTGAACTGAGCTGTTCACAGACAGAGCTCTCGAGTACCACTCCTTACTGGCTCCACAGCGAGGGAGGATGCCAGTCACAATGACTGGTTTCCTGGACTCCTTCAACCTCTGCAGCAGGCTCCGGTACTCCGCTACTATTCTCACACTCTGCCTAGGTCCTATGTTGTTCACCCCCACCTGTATTATAACTGTCTCCGGGCTACTCCTACCAAGTTCTGCCTCAATGACAGGGCCCATATCAGCTACTCTTGCCCCTGGTTTGACTATACATCTGTCCCTCTTCCCACAGAATGTTCGCCTTAAGGGCCTTACCCTTGAGTCCCCAACCACTAAATGCTGAACCTCTTCCCTGTCACTTTCAGCTGCTGACTAACACACTGAACCTATTTGATATTGTAACCTGCGGATATTCCCTGGGGCTGTACTGCCTGACTCTACCCTGAACTTTTGTCCATCCCTCCTGATCCCCTTCCTTCTTCCTCCTCCAGATTCTGCTACCACCCTCCATTAACCAGCACCCCTCCTCATCCTTACTGTCTGTGGCCCTAGCATTACTTTCCACAATGTTGAGTCTCCAGAAACGTGACCCTCCAACACACTTCCAAACCCCAGCCGCACTATCCACCTTTGCCTTATCCTCCTCCCTTATGCCCCTATCAGAACTACCACTGGTCCCTGATCCTGTAGGCTCCTTTTCTGACCCCCTAACCACGATCTGCGCATACGTTCCTTGGTCAGGAGCTACACCCTCCTGCAGCTCATCTCTACACCTACACTTACTTAACTGCGCCTCAAGCTCCGCTACCCTAGCCTGGAGGGCCTCTAGCTCTGCTACCTTCGCCTGCATCCTAGTCATGCTCATTTGAATACACTAGTAACTTAGGTATATAACTTAGGTACTATGCACTTTTCAATACTTTACTAACTAAACTTAACTCTTTTTTTTTCTTTTTTTTCTTCTTCTAAACCTTAACTAGATCTAAGTAAAGCTAGTGACACAAATCAGCTATGAGTCCACCTAATACTAGACTAAATATCTAATCCTTAAATAAACTGAATACTAAATACACCTTAATTATCCCTAATTTTCTAAAAAAATATCTACTTATCCAACCCTGCAACTAATAACACAGAAATAAGACTAAGACAATTTTGGCGCACACAAGCTAGAATGAAAAGTCCTTTAAAAAGCAAGTAAGAGGTAACAGCTAACTATGAATGCTTAAAAATAATACCTAAACGATCCACAAAACTAAATATCTAATCCTTATACCTAAATCTAATGTGGTTCCTCAAAAAAACACACAAAACAACAGAGCTATCCAACAGCTACTTAGCTTGTCTAAAGCGGGGTTCAGATTAATGGCAATACCCACTGCTTCTGTAACAGTAGTGTTGACCTCTACCTGTTCAACATTACAAACATCTTCAGAAACATATACTGCAATGCCAACAAGACACTGGCCAATAGAGCTGTTCACCCATGACGTCACTGATTGGAAGTGGTTCCAACAGCTGACTGTGCTAATGTTAAAGGCCATGGGGAAGATTTTCTTATCTAGAATGTGGGAGAATGGCATTTGATTATGTGATGACAAGTTGTTTAATGGGTAAGGTGGATTTTCCCTCATTTTTCCCACCTAACAAACTAATTTTTTCAATGACAAGCCACCTTGGAATTAGGTATTTGAGTAGTTATCAGTTCACCTTAACACAATCACATGCCTCCAATGACGTACAAATGACTTTCCCCTTGTTCAATCAAATTTGGTAAACCTTGAAAAAATGTCTTATGGAAACAAATGTGACGAAAGACAACCTAAAGTGCATAATAATGTACAAATATTGAGGTTACTTGTCACCTAACACCATAATATGAACTGAAATTGGCGCCACCAAAACCAAAAGCTCACATTGCTTACGTTTTTGTGAATGTAACACCTGCACCATGTAATTATTATAACACCTCTTAATATTTATACGTCAATTGTGACGTTGCCTGTTTTTACTGAATGCATGTTTTGAGTGATAAAAATGAGGAAAAATCAAAATTACCCATAAAACAAGTTTCATCACATAATTGAACGCCATTCTCCCACAATATAGGTAAGAAAATCTTCCCTATGGGCTTTAACATTAGCGCAGTCAGCTGTTGGAACCACTTTCCCCCAGTGACGTCAGAGTGAACAGCTCTATGGTTCACTTTATCATGGCAGAATGACGCATCTGACCCAAGGTAAGGTAAGATGCCGGCCAATGGTTCACTATCACTGCAGAATGGTGCATCTGGCACAATCAAAATACATGTGTGGACACAATTTGATGTATGTCAACTTCCTAATGTGAATTGGGCATCATGTTCAACATTGTCAGTAGCAAAAAAGTTTGGTAATACAACATGTTTGGCATCAGGACAGTTTCCCTACCTCTTGAAACTGGGGGCAGTCGGGAGATCAGACTTCAGAGGGCCATGGCCCCTTTACGAGAAAGGCTCTGAAATCTGATTCGCCCTTCCAAGATGTTTTGGTTTTGGCAGAAGTTTTTGACATCATGTCTACAACATTGGATGGAAAGAATTAACTTCATTTGGATAATCTGGCCCTCTCAAAACCCACTGCTAAATCTGCCCTTGCTAGCAACACCAGACAGGAGAGATTCACTGTTCAATCAAGCACGAAGAGTTCAAGTTCATGAAGTGTGGAAAACCGCTCACATAACAATAATTATTAGTGCAAATGGATACAATCGGCACAAAATCACGCAAAAACCACATTTACTCACCCTCAAAAGGGTTGAACACAGTGCAATTTCACTTCTCCCCTGCACATGCACGCCCGGATGCATCCCAAGTTCTGGCGTTCTGGCGCCCACAAATCAAGCAGAAACATGAAAACGTTGCAGATTCAAACCGCAAGTACACCTTCCATACTTCCTTTCGCGCCAAAACATACTTAAAAGTTCATTTAGGTTCTACAAATGTGATGGACATGTACTACAGCAAGGATTAACGATTCGCGCACAGTATTAGCTATTGAGGTAAATCTTCGACAAGTGACGTCAGAGTGCTAAATGCAACTGAATACTAAAGCAAAATGTCTGGATGCTACTTCAAGCACCATAATCTTTGGCAGCCTGTGGTAGATTTAGTACTCGTACGGTACTGAAAACATATCACATTTTATTAAGTACCGTTATTGTGCTAGCGTAAGTATACTGTACGTACTTCATAATGTTACCACACATAAAGTACTTCATGTACCACCTATAATATTCTTAAACATATTGCAATACTTCGGCAAGTACCAGGAGTTCTAAATATTTTTCTGTGTGTAGGCATGCACTCATTTTCGGCGAAAATAACGCCGGCCATCACCGTTTACTCGGCGCAGCGCGGTTGCAGGCCTGCAGCAATAATCCTACAGCAGCACAGGTACATACATGATACATGTATGTATGGCCTTACAGCAGCAGCAACGAAGGAATTATTGAAAATGAATCTAAGTGCCTTGAAAAAACGGAGCCCCACCTTGCTTCAATTTTTGGCTCGTTTTTCGATCTTTGTACAAACTTGGCGCGGCCTCTGCGCCAGGAACTGTCGCAGATAAACGTTTATGATAACGAAAACGCAGCCATGTGTCTCGTATTTTTTTTCTGCGATTTTTTCTGTGACTTGCTTATGGTAACGGATAGCTCAGAATTGGAAGAAAATCGAACCGTGGCTCGTTTTTTTATAAGAATGGCCTCTGATTCTGGGAAACAGGAGGTTCGATTTGATCTTGAGACCAAATGTCGTAAAAATCGGTGACCGACGCTGAAAACGTTTTATAATCCCCTTGGATTGGCGCGACCCAATAAGAACGACTCAACTGTCGTAGCACAAGATTGTGCTCCTTGTGTACTTGTGTACTCCACGTTTACTTAGTTTCCCGATGTTGCGACAATATTTTGTTTTGCTTCTCCGGGCTAGATGTAGTTAGCACGGATAATAAAAAATCATGTGAATCTTGTGAATCATGTGAACCTACGTATACGTAGATCCGCAGGCGGACCTTCCGATCATGCCACCAGACTTTCAAAATGGTCCCGCGCCCCACTGGGGTATTCAGCCGAACAGGGGGGGGGGGGTTACGTCATGAGTTAATCAATAATCATACTTGGGAGCCATAAGTCAGTCAAATATATATATATATATATTATTTTGAAATTTGGTGTGGGTATCGTTCACTTGGTTATCCAATATATATTCCGTGTTTTTATATCTTTGAAAATGTAGTTTTTTTTTCTTATTTTTCCTAAGCAAATAAGTTTTTTATGGGTTTTTGTTTGGGGGGGTAAAAAAAATCACAGAAATGCAAATCCGAGATAGCCGTTTTCAAGAAAATGCAATTTTCTTTCATTTGACTTTTTTGCAATTTGCTTTACCACTCGATTTTCTACGGTTTTTCAAACATTTATCGTTTTTCCACCAAAAATGCCATGACCTGACGTCACTAAAACGTCATTATCTCCCAAACTACTTAATTCACTAATTTGAATGACATCAGTTGGGAAAACTACGGGGAGGCGATCTAAAAATAATCGGTCAAAAATTAGGTCGGTACGTCATCAAAATGGGAGGAGCATGCCCTTATAAGGAGATCCGATCTAACAATGTATTGTTTTCCTGACATTTACACCTCCAAACACCATATCACCCCTCAAAAAAATGCCCATCACCCCTGTATTTTTTTCGGTTAAAACTGCACGAATCACGCCATCATATTTTCTTGTAGTTGTATGATCAGATCCCTATTTTGGCAGATACGGCCAAAGTAAGGGTCGGCGATCTCAATTTCGGCACTCGCAGCAGCCTCAGCGAGCTACATTTTGATTCGCAACCAGACTTCACGATCTCAAATTGGATTAGCCGGCTGATGACCGATCTAAAAAAATATTTCACGCTGTTGTCGTTGCGTCACGGAATCAATATTTAGATCGTCATTTACGTGGAATAAGGGGAATTACCAAATATGGTCTCATTTATTATTCCGATATATTGATGGACAACATTTTCTCAGACACTTTTTAACCTCCGAGTATGCGTATGTTGCTCCGAATTGTCCTAATGACAGGCCTCACAGTTTGATACTGCATGTATGCCCAAATATGGGCATAACGAAATCTAAAAATTGATTGATCTATTTTGGATCGCCTCTCTGTATGAGGTGGGTGCCCAACTGACATGTTGAGAGAAGACGTAAAATGGATGCAACATAAGGTACGGAACGTTTCACGTCAATATCTATCATAGTTTTCAAGATATTGAGAAAATCCGGGAGAGGGCAGATTCTGCCACCTGCCCCCCCCCCCCCCCGCCGGGAGTGGGGCGCGGGTTAAGGAAGAGGCATATTTGACATATTGGATTGGCGCGCCTCTGGACTATGCCGCCCCTGTCATCGAGGAAATATGCCGCCCTCGGGCCTGAAGCCCCCTGCCTTAGAAAATCCTGGATCCGCCACTGCTCTTAAAGGAAATAGTTCACCTTCAACATGGGGTTTTGAACTGAAATAGCAGTTTTGTAGCCCGTGTTGAGAAATCCTTATCTGGAACTTTTCTTGGCTGAAAAGACTCCAGCCGAAGATATTTGACTTTTTTGCGAAGGAATGCGGCGCATATTACATATATGATATACCGTACCGTCTGAACTGTGCCAGCACTGCATGGAGCATGCGCAGACCAATAACGCACACCATAACATTAATAATTTACAACCTTCTGTCCTGAATTGGCGCGATGTAGGACTATTTTTGAAAAGAAAAAAAGAAACTGTATTAAAAAATATAATAAAATCGTGTTCTGAAAAAATTCAGAAGGTGAACTATTCCGAAGGGCCGGGTGGGGTGGGGGTTGTTTGGAAAGGAAAGGATATGACGGACAGCCTGGCTTTATGACGGACAGTATGACTTTATGACGGACAGTATGACATGGGACATGTCCGGTACGGGTCACAAATCGACATGAGACCGGAATGTGCGTCCATACATAGTCAATCTGCGAGAGGTTCCCGTCCTCGTTCATTACTATCGGCTGCATACGTAATACGCGTACACGCACGCACGCACGCACGCACGCACTCCGAACGGAATGAGTTGTTTATAGAGAACTTTCATGCGCAATATTTTAGTTTACTATTTACTTAGCCTTCTTCATTTTTTCTTGAATTTATTATTATGATTCGGCAACGGTAGGTACTAGGTAGTAGGTACCTACTGGGGGCTATTTCCCCCTCGCGTTATTTTGCAATATCGTGTAAACTAACGCCAGTATCGTCACCAAACTTTCTGTACCCTTGCTTACAACAATTCTGCAGATGTTGACTAAAGGAAAAAATGAGGACATGATAGGTCAACCGGAAATGACGTCAGAGTGTCGTCATGTTTTGCAGTTTCTGTTTAAAAATAACGGTTTACGAAAAACGTTGTCAAAAGTACAGCTTTGAAGATAAGTTCAATTGAAATATCTCAAATGACGGACAATTACTTTGGCTATCAAACTGCTATCTCGGAGTTGTGAATTTCTGATTTTTTGTATTATTAAAGGACAAAATATTTCACTTTTGCCATATTTTCGCAAATTTGCATACGTTACGAGAAGCGGGAATGTATATGATAGAGACGTGTCCGATAAATACGAGTAACACATTTGAAATCGATATCATCACCAATGATGACTGATTGATGACCTTTCTGTGGCCAAGATTGACCACTTCTCACGGCATTACAATGCATAGCCACGTATTTCCGTTTTTGCCTTGTTATTCGATTTATATTTAATGTAACAAACATTTCTATGTAACAAACAATGTTCTAAGGTCATGTTCGCGTTCTAGACGAAGTACGAACCCATAAACTAGTATTATAACGCCTCATCAGCAGTTTGACCTCGTGACCTCGGATGACCTGGACCTGACCCAAGGTCATAAATGACCCAGGGTCATCAAAAGCTAAGCATGGTACTTAGAAGTGTCAGACACACGAATCATACATATTTATTGACTGCTTATGCGTTTACTATAGTTATTTTGCGCGACAATTGGATCCTCCGAGACCTTCAGGAAACGGTGACACATTTTGTCTTTGACCTGACCTGTGACGTCATTGGTGACTCCGAGGATAACAATAATACGTCTCCCTTCATGAATGTTACAGGGCTATCGAATGCCGTTGGCATTTTTTAATCGGTCTAATAGTTTCGGAGATCCGAGGGGGGGCGGGCAAAAATAACCCCCCGGTAAATCGCGTTATAGAAAATACCCCAGTAACTGCCGGGTTAAATCATACATGAGTGAATAGCGAGGACACTCAATAGTTCGGTCCATAGTGGTTTGCTAGGACTTGTCCATAATGATTTGCTTGTAATTTACGTTATTTTATTTTATGATTTCGCACGCGCGGTTCGCACAATATCGATTAGCGGATGCCTGGTACTAAATGTATGTTAAGTGCGATTGAAAGAATACATTTATTTTAGAACGTTTGCATTGTATATCTATACTGTATATAATTGTGCATGCTTGGTTTTAGTGTCAGTACGTTTAATTAAAGCGCGTGAAGCTGGGCGTCATAACTCGTATTGTATAGGTATGCAGCAGCGCATGT
The DNA here is from genome assembly GCA_036785665.1 of Chirona hameri. Taxonomy (NCBI): domain Eukaryota; kingdom Metazoa; phylum Arthropoda; class Thecostraca; order Balanomorpha; family Balanidae; genus Chirona; species Chirona hameri. Next base: position 36,543 of record JAXIVJ010001962.1, on the reverse strand, counting down.
TGTGCCAAGTATGTTTTCTGGATGTTAGTCATGTTTCTGGAGATGTTGACTGCCATCCCCAGCCCATCGTTCGTCTCAACCAAACGGTCCCTCAAAATAGCACAAGGTTTGCCATTAAAGCTAGCGCCATGTTCGGTAACCACAATTCTGAAATCACCAGCTACGTACGAAGCCTGGTGCTGGTTTGAGGGACAATTTGACTGTTCCCTAGCATCCACCACAAACACCAGTTCACCAGTGAATCCTTTATGTATCGTTCATAGAATATCTGTCAACTGTTACAGTACAAACAACAACACAAGCACGTATGTACACACTAGCTCAGTACTTATTCGGTGAAAACGCCCCGTGCGCGCCTGTCTCTACCCTGCGACGACACACGGCAGGTGGCAGCACCTCCGCCAAGCAGATGGCAGCACCGTCTCTGGCCGGGAACACGTATTGCACGGCGCTGGCTGGCTCGGCGGCTCGGCGGCAGGCGCGAGGCTGAGTGGGGATTGAGCACGACTCGGGCCGCCGCTGCTCGTCGCTTCGCCTCCAACACGAAACGACGCCACGCACACAAACAGACACAACACAGTCAGAAGATCACCGAACAGCCGGCAACAGACCTGGAATGACACCACGCAGCTACACAACACACCGTAATCGCGCCAACTGGAGAGCGAGCGAGCTCGGGCGGCAGCGGGTGGCCCCGAGAGGCGAGGCGTCCGATGATGCCGAGGCAGTTGGCAGCGGGAACCGAGCAGACTGAAATGCATCCTCCGACCGAGGAGGAGGAGGAGGAGGAGGAGGAGGAGGAGGAGGAGGAGGAGGAGGAGGAGGAGGAGGAGGAGGAGGAGGAGGAGGAGGAGGAGGAGGAGGAGGAGGAGGAGGAGGAGGAGGAGGAGGAGGAGGAGGAGGAGGAGGAGGAGGAGGAGGAGGAGGAGGAGGAGGAGGAGGAGGAGGAGGAGGAGGAGGAGGAGGAGGAGGAGGAGGAGGAGGAGGAGGAGGAGGAGGAGGAGGAGGAGGAGGAGGAGGAGGAGGAGGAGGAGGAGGAGGAGGAGGAGGAGGAGGAGGAGGAGGAGGAGGAGGAGGAGGAGGAGGAGGAGGAGGAGGAGGAGGAGGAGGAGGAGGAGGAGGAGGAGGAGGAGGAGGAGGAGGAGGAGGAGGAGGAGGAGGAGGAGGAGGAGGAGGAGGAGGAGGAGGAGGAGGAGGAGGAGGAGGAGGAGGAGGAGGAGGAGGAGGAGGAGGAGGAGGAGGAGGAGGAGGAGGAGGAGGAGGAGGAGGAGGAGGAGGAGGAGGAGGAGGAGGAGGAGGAGGAGGAGGAGGAGGAGGAGGAGGAGGAGGAGGAGGAGGAGGAGGAGGAGGCGGCGGCGGCGGCGCAGGAGCAGGAGCGGGGGCGGGGGCGGGGGCGGCAGCCGGGACACCGCCTACCAGTCGCGCCAGCCAGGTGGTCCGCGCCACGCGACAGCCAACAGGTACTCGGGGAGCGGGCCTACCGACGACAGCGGCGCCGCACGGCGGCCACGCGGGCAGACACGACACGAGAGGACCACTAGCACGCCCTAGCGGCGAGACAGTCAGTTACGGGACCGGTCGGGGTTCGCGCCACCACCACTAGCGCCGCCTTCTATCACAGTGCGCCTACGGGCGGCGTCCAACAACTCTCTACCGGCGCACATGCACGCGCAGCACTTACAAAATAGCCAGAGCCGCCTGCCTCTCAGTCTCTTCCAACATATACAAAATAGACTCTGAGTGTGCGGCGCCCGGCAGCGCGGGACGCCGAGAAGCCGCCGGCCGGCCGGCGCCGCTCGCGCGCACGCTGTTTGTACAGAAAAGATCACAAGGCATCTAGGACACAGGCGCTACTGCGGCGCGCGACGCGGTGAGTGGGGTCCGTGGGCAGGGGGACGGGGCCCGGGGTCCAGGGGAGGCGGCGCCGGCCGGCGGTCGCTCGAGCCGCTCGCGTCAGCTCAGCCCAGCCCAGCTCAGCCCAGCCCAGCTCAGCTCAGCTCAGCTCAGCTCAGCTCAGCTCAGCTCAGCTCAGCTCAGTTCAGCTCAGCTCACGTCAGCGCCCAGAGCTCCACGGCACGCACGATAAAATCGGTGGAGGTGGTGAGCGGGTCGTTGTTGTAGGTGAGACAGCGCTGCGTGCGTCCCCGGTACAGGTCACCGTCCAGGTACAGGCCGTAATGACCGCTGCCGGGGGAGAGGCGGGGTCAGCTCAGCGAGAGGGCCGGGGTCAGCTCAGTAGCCACAGACAGACAGAACACGGGCCCGGACAGACAGAGCAAACGCAATACAGACGAGATTGACCAGATTGTCCAGACTGACTACACTAACCAGATCACAAGGGAATGAGGTACGGAAACGGGGCACCGGAACGGGGCACGGGATACGGCAACGGAGAAAGAGGACCGTGAACGGGCACGGAAACGGAAATGATCACGGGGCGGGCACGGGAAAGGGCACGGACAGACTAAACTGACCACGCAGACTGGTCTGACCTGGCGACCACGCAGACTGGCCTGGCCTAGCGACGTGCCGACCAGGCAGACTACACGCTACAAAGGCCGACCGATCACTGAAGGTACCCCGGCCAGGTAGGCAGTACATGTGTAGAACACACTCACCCGCAGATGGCCTGAACAGTCAGTGCCATCAGTGGTCACAGGCTAAAAAGCACGACCTTGTAGTAGGGGTGCGCACCGCAGATAATGGGCCTGACCCGTGACTCCGACACATACGAGAGACGTAATTGAGAAGCGCACCGACCGCACCTGACCGCAGGTGTCCGCGGTGATGACAAATGTGCTGACGCAGTTGTTTGTCAAGGGTAATGGCACCATGCTACTGCGTCTAACTTAAACCAGCACTGCAGCTGACGCACGACTAACACTGGCCTGGGAACTAAACTAAACCCAAAGCTTAACTAACCTGGGAACTAAACTAAACCTAAAGCTAAACTAACCTGGGAACTAAACTAAACCCAAAGCAAACTAACCTGGGAACTAGACTAAACCCAAAGCTTAACTAACCTGGGAACTAAACTAAACCTAAAGCTAAACTAACCTGGGAACTAAACTAAACCCAAAGCTAAACTAACCTGGGAACTAAATTAAATCCAAAGCTAAACTAACCTGGGAACTAAACTAAACCTAAAGCTAAACTAACCTGGGAACTAAACTAAGCCCAAAGCTAAACTAACCTGGGAACTAAACTAAACCCAAAGCAAACTAACCTGGGAACTAAACTAAACCCAAAGCTAAACTAACCTTGGAACTAAACTAAACCTAAAGCTAAACTAGCCTGGGAACTAAACTAAACCTAAAGCTAAACTAACCTGGGAACTAAACTAAACCCAAAGCAAACTAACCTGGGAACTAAACTAAACCCAAAGCAAACTAACCTGGGAACTAAACTAAACCCAAAGCTAAACTAACCTGGGAACTAAACTAAACCCAAAGCAAACTAACCTGGGAACTAAACTAAACCCAAAGCAAACTAACCTGGGAACTAAACTAAACCCAAAGCTAAACTAACCTGGGGACTAAACTAAACCCAAAGCTAAACTAACCTGGGAACTAAACTAAACCCAAAGCTAAACTAACCTGGGAACTAAACTAAACATAAAGCAAACTAACCTGGGAACTAAACTAAACCTAAAGCTAAACTAACCTGGGAACTAAACTAAACCCAAAGCAAACTAACCTGGGAACTAAACTAAACCCAAAGCAAACTAGCCTGGGAACTAAACTAAAACTAACGCTAAACTAACCTGGAAACTAAACTAAAACTAACGCTAAGCTGGGAGAACAGCCGGCGAATGCGAGCAACACTCACTCTCCTGATCCGAACTCGAGTCCGTCTGGCGATCCGCGCGCGAAGTACAGGTTCTCGCCGCTCCAGTTGAACGTGCGGAACTGCTCGTGGAACGTGAAAAGGAACGTCTCGCCCGTGCCGTAGTAGTGTTCACTCATCTGGATCGTCGTGGAGCAGAGAGCGCCGAAAATCTGCGAAAGAGAGCACGTGCGTCACTTAGTGATTGCGGGTAGCCAGGAAGGAAATCGACACAGACAGAGACGACACAGCCCGACAGGCAAACACTGCTGTGTGAGATCGTAACATAACGACAAAAACTATAACATCACAAGGGCGGCATCAATCCTCGCCCCGATGTCCTGAGATCGCCAGGTAGCATTACTTCCGCCCATGTTCTGTTCCAGGAAGCGCGATGGAGGCTCGACGCAGTAAAATGACCCCTTCAGAGCCAGTTATGGCAGCTAAATACACACCTGTCCTTCAGCACAGGGTCAGGGCAGCCTTGTAAAATGTAAAGACCAGCCGATTGTATCTCCCCATACGTACCGATACTGACCCTCCCTGACCCCAATATTTCCGTCTGTCTCTCTGTCACGTGGTGTGAATACCAATGACCTACGCAGACGACCAACCTCAAAAAGTGAAAGTGAGAAACTAACTTAACTCCATTATTTCTCCACACACGCGAACATACAGCTGCGGACGCCGGTGTGCGTGTGCGGCAGTCCAGCTGCGTTGGGCAGTGGCCGGTGGAGCTGCGGTACCAGTAGAGTCCCATCTCAGACACATCTCAGCTGCGGCGGCGGAGGCCGGTGGAGCCGCGACACCAGTAGAGTCCCATCTCAGACACATCTCAGCTGCGGCGGCGGAGGTCGGTGGAGCCGCGACACCAGTAGAGTCCCATCTCAGACACATCTCAGCTGCGGCGGCGGAGGTCGGTGGAGCCGCGACACCAGTAGAGTCCCATCTCAGACACATCTCAGCTGCGGCGGCGGAGGCCGGTGGAGCCGCGACACCAGTAGAGTCCCATCTCAGACACATCTCAGCTGCGGCGGCGGAGGTCGGTGGAGCCGCGACACCAGTAGAGTCCCATCTCAGACACATCTCAGCTGCGGCGGCGGAGGTCGGTGGAGCCGCGGCACCAGTAGAGTCCCATCTCAGACACATCTCAGCTGCGGCGGCGGAGGCCGGTGGAGCCGCGACACCAGTAGAGTCCCATCTCAGACACATCTCAGCTGCGGCGGCGGAGGCCGGTGGAGCCGCAGCACCAGTAGAGTCCCATCTCAGACACATCTCAGCTGCGTTGGGCGGAGGTCGGTGGAGCCGCGACACCAGTAGAGTCCCATCGCAGACACATCTCAGCTGCGGCGGCGGAGGTCGGTGGAGCCGCGGCACCAGTAGAGTCCCATCTCAGACACATCTCAGCTGCGGCGGCGGAGGCCGGTGGAGCCGCGACACCAGTAGAGTCCCATCTCAGACACATCTCAGCTGCGGCGGCGGAGGCCGGTGGAGTCCCATCTCAGACACATCTCAGCTGCGGCGGCGGAGGCCGGTGGAGCCGCGACACCAGTAGAGTCCCATCTCAGACACATCTCAGCTGCGGCGGCGGAGGCCGGCCGAGGTCCGGCGCTCCACCACAATGCCAACCGCGACGAGTAGCCACAGAGCTTTCACCTCCCACCGCAGGTGGAAAAATAATAACGAAAAGTTGCCGTACAGCTGTCGGCATTTCTAACTTCATGCTAAGAAAAACAACACACAGGTGTTCCAACTTTCGAAGGCTCTCGGACAGGTGTGCTACTCGGAGGCTTTCAAAAATCACCAGTGCGTTGTTTTCGTAGTATACAATCAAAAGTTTCGTGCTATTCTGTAGCAAGTATCAGTGGTGCTTTATCTGTGAGCACGGCGGCAGCAGATGCTGGCACCTAACGCCTTCGCCGACATACCACGAGTCCTGTCGCACAGTACCAGAACACTGGAATGGCGGGCAGAAACTGTCCCTGTAACTGTCGTATGCACCCCGGCCCGGCCCCGAGCTCAGGGATGACCTCACGACGTAGCTAAGCTCATCTGCCAGAGAGGGTCCCGCCAGGGCCAGAGCTGTGACAGCTCCATACCACAGCCTCAGCGCTGTCACAGCTCCCTGCCAGGGCCCCGGAGCTGTGACAGCCCTCCTGGCTCCCACTCTGCCTCGTCTGGCTAGGCCCCCTGGATGGCAGCGGTGATAGTCAGGCGCCCCCCCCCCCTTCCCGGCCCTCCCCGGCTGCGGCTGCACAACTAATCCCTGTCCAGAGAGATACATTTTTTTTAAATTTCATTTTCGCTTTACACATCGGACGTACATGTTTGCGATTGGCGCACAAGCGCTCACAGGCACTTAAATCAGGCGCCGCTCGCTACCGACAAGTGCATAAGTCCGCACTCTATTCTCAGGTCACTCATGTGATCTATTACAATAAGCTCACACTCTACTCTACAATATGTCAAGCACAAACTAACTCGCTAGCTCACACTTCCTAATCAAAATTAAACTCCTACTCACTATGCATTCGCTCTGATCGGCACACACTACTAAATACATCGGAAGAAAGGTCACAAGATAATTCAATATATACACAGATAGGTACCTAGCTACCTATTCGTCATGGTGAACAGTTAACTGATGCTGACCGCACAGCCACTGGCGTCACATGCCGCGGCCCGCTCTGTGCCTAGCCGCTCCAAGTTGGATGTTTTGACTGTCTCCCTCTGAGAATCGAATGTGAGAAACTATTTAAATCTATGGGTTTTGAAGCAAAAGTTTTGAAGGGCGATGGCCACACGCATAGCGATATTTCCTTTGCCCTGTGGCCCGTTTAAGAGTATTTCGGTTTGGTTGGTCGCTGACAGATTGTCAAAGTCCTGATTCAAGAGGAGACTCAGGGTCTGGAAAAGTTCCAGTGTACAGAGTCCGCCAGGTCGTGGCAGAGTTGTTGTGTCCCCCACCCATGGCCACTAGCCTCTGGTTGCCTCCCGCCGGAGAGCAGATCGGACTGCTGAAGCCCCACACAACCTGAGGGAAGATCGGACTGCTGAAACCCCACACAACCTGAGAGCAGATCGGACTGCTGAAACCCCACACAACCTGGTGGCAGATCGGACTGCTGAAACCCCACACAACCTGAGAGCAGATCAGACTGCTGAAACAACCCCACACAACCTGAGAGCAGATCAGACTGCTGAAACAACCCCACACAACCTGAGAGCAGATCAGACTGCTGAAACCCCACACAACCTGAGAGCAGACCGGACTGCTGAAACCCCACACAACCTGAGAGCAGATCAGACTGCTGAAACCCCACACAACCTGAGAGCAGACCGGACTGCTGAAATCTCACACAACCTGAGAGCAGACCGGACTGCTGAAACCCCACACAACCTGAGAACAGATCGGACTGCTGAAACCCCACACAACCTGAGAGCAGATCGCACTGCTGAAACCCCACACAACCTGAGAGCAGATCGGACTGCTGAAACCCCACACAACCTGAGAACAGATCGGACTGCTGAAACCTCACACAACCTGCAGTCCCACAGGGTAAATCGGAATGACGAAAACCTTCATAATTCATGTTTTCATCCCAAGAACCTAGTGGTTTCCAGAAACTAATGCTCAAAAAGTTTCCATAAGCATTGCTACAAAATGAGTTGAGCTATGTAGTTTAGCCTGCAATAGAGCTCGGCTCAGCATCACCATGAGTTTCTGAGAAATCGTGTCTGTCTCGTTAGTTTATAGTGCTCACTGATACCAAACAGCCGTGACAGACAGAGCTCACAACAGACGAACAGTATGCTGTGCAGGCTGCATTGTACGGCCTGCACCGCGGGCCTGTCTTTGCCGCCTCCTCACCTGGGCGCGGGCCTGTCTTGCCGCCTCCTCACCTGGTCATCCGTGTCCTGAACGAACAGAAGCATCGGGCACTCGTGCGCCGACGTCTTCCTGTAGAGCGACTTCAGACTGAATCCGTGCTCTGAAGAACTGAAGATCAGCGACCACGGGTGACCTGCAGGCGCAACATGATGACGTCAGACGAGACGCGACAACATACAGATCGGATATGCACGGTAGATACACAGAAAGACAAGGGGAAGTACAGACAAAATCGGCCACAGTATTTCCGAATCTTCCCAGCTCATGGTGTGGACGACGATTCACAAAATACCTACGTTTACCGGCAAATTGTGAGGCTTGCCGGCTCAAAAGTTTAGGATATTTGCACTTGTCATTACCTCTGGCCATGAATGAACTATGTTTATGAATGTGAAAGCTGCCCAATGTGCAGGTGCTGAGCTCAGGTGTGAATACCGCAGGGTGTGAGATCAGCCACCGCTGGGATGGCCGAGCAGACACGAAATTACCGCCACTACTGACCGGAGAACTGCCCCTGCCCCGCCACACGTGTGGTCCTGTACTGAGAACCCCGGCCGACCCACAGCCGCTGGGCGGCGGACAGCGCCCGCTATTTACTCCGCCCAAACATAGCAAGGTCGTATTTTCGGCAAACCCCATGTCGTCAGTATGGAGTCATCTAAACCGGATTCATAGATAGCATCACACCCCTGGAAATACAGAACGGTGTCCAGGTGCCACCACTTTCCAGTTTGGAGGTCGCGTGGCGCAGGAAAGCTTCGAAAGCCGACAACATGGCGACTTACAAAGTAGCCACTGTGCAGGAGTTTGAACCGGCGGTTGTTACGAAAGGTCACATTACTGGATGCGAGAAGAGCTGATGCTGCAGCGTATTGGAGCTATGCCAATTCCCGTTCACGTTCCACCGTACAACTCACTGGACACGGACACGGACACGGACACGGACACGGACACGGACACGGACACGGACACGGACACGGACACGGACACGGACACGGACACGGACACGGACACGGACACGGACACGGACGAATGGAATGGAGTTGCTTACTCAGTTGGTGTGGGCATTGTCGCACTGACTTTGTGTTTGGACAGTTTTTGCCAGAATTTCAGACACTCCAATGTTTACACACACAAATTATAGCTATTAGCTATCCACTCAACAATGGTACATTGTCTTCACTGTTCAGCCTTCCTGTCTGGAAGAGCTCCAGCCAGGTTGACTACAGATTCTCGCTGGATTTGGGGATTCCCCGACATGGTCGTGGGTGCTCACAGAGCAAAACATGCCGCCAGGAATTCGCCCTCAATACGCCAGTGTTTGGCAATCGCAAGACTCCGCTCACATAACACATGCCATCATGAACCAGCCATGTGCGCCACGGAGTCATTGACGCACTATCACCGGAAGCCAGCGGAGATACACGCGTTTAGTGGGCTAGGCATCCTACGTTTCAGAAATCAGCATTGTCCGAGCATGTATTGCAGCATGCATACCGAACGCATTTGCAACCTAGCATAGTTTTTATTTTAAACACGATGCAGAGGCAATGAGTATGCGTGATTCGCACCAAATCTTTCCAACTCGCCTTGACAAAGGAATTTCAAACTAAACAAATGGTTAAGGGGGTACAGATTATCCGAAGCCCAATCAAGGCCACATCCGGCTCTAAGCCGAGGTCCGATCAAACGATGAACATCATAAAACAACTACATAATCCCATGGCACGCAGCGAGTGGCTGGCCGGTTACTGTCAAGGGCATAGGGACGGCATCTGTGGTGCAACTGAGTGCCTCACTAATTACCCCCCCCCCCCTCCCGGGCTGAGCTCTCTCCGGCTCCCACCCCCTCCCACTGACGTCACGATGTGGTCACGTGACCAGTCTGATGGGCACCCGACAATTACCGTGACATCATCACACAGCTAAGCCGCACGGAAACTGACCATTTCAGCTGATCCCACCACCCACTCCCCTTCGCCTAGGCCCTATGCATACCCCCCCCCCCCCGCTTAGGCCCTATATAGTATATATGTTACAGGCAATATGAAAACTCAGGCAGATTCGAAACTGCCCGGCAGTATCAAAACTGCCTAGTTAGTTTCGAAACTGCCTGACGATGCCCGACTCCAGCATCTGCGCGGTCACATGACGAGCCCAGCTTGGTGCTGCTGGTGATCAGGCCCTATCGACGAATGGTGATGCATTATTCCTGCAAACCGCGCTCCTGTGATTCGAACATATGTCGATCTGAACATGCACGCATGACTTAACAGGTGAGCTATCCCAGGACAGATCCACCAACCAATATCGAAATAACACCATATGTCTCAGATGTTCGATCCCTTGTCCTTTCGATGCTCGACAGACCGAATGTGGGGCGACGCGAGCCCTTTACTCGCGGGGCACGTATACTCTACTGCGAACCGGTGATAGGGGGTCACCAACTACCAGGGGTGCAGCTGCATTCCTCCCTTGGTGCATCCCTCCTCGTCTGCCAGAGAAGTGGAACCACTCCTTCCAGAGTGCTACAATTTGTTTGGCTTGTTCGGCTCAACTAATCATGACATTTGGGAATGTTTTTTGACTGAATTGGGGTCAATACCAGCACGTGAACTGAGTACACGACAGCCCTCAAAGGCATGTAGGACTACCATAAGCACGGGGCTTCCTGGGCTGATGTAAGAGAGTGCACGGACACCCAGTGCACCCGCCTGGCTGCAGGCCTGTAATATCGCCTTCCCCGTCAACAAGTCCCGAATGGAGCCTCTCGATAAACATCCCTGGCTGTCATACACCGTGCAGAGACATGACAGTGGAGGCCTGGAGGCCATGTCAGATCGACCAAGCCATAACACCCTAAATCTCAGATTTCGTTAAAACTATGTCTTGGGGGTTATCTGGGCCGTAGATATGTGATAATGATAACCCCCGAGGATGATGAGCCCCGACACGTAAATCTGAGATGTAGGGTGTTATGGCTTGCTCGATCTGTCATGGAATTCCCCAGGTGTCTTCGCGGATGCCTCAAATAGTAAAAATATCCACTTGTGTTTGTAGATGAGACAGTAAGTACACATTGGCATAGTCTTGCATCTGCAATAACATAATTGACTTCTGCAATTATGCAATTTGCATCATAATAGATAGCCCCGAAGGAAATGACTTGACGTTTGAATTAACTAGTTGTAATGTAATTTGTATTGATGAGATTAACAAAATAATGGTTACAATGCTCTTTTTGGCTGCATTTGAACACACTGTCCTATCTGTGTTTATCGATTTCGGCCGATCAACCACAATGTCGGTAACGGGCCGACATCAAATCCAACCTAAGCTGTTTTGAAACTGCCTAAGCAGTTTTTAAACTGCCTGACACTCGTAAATGTTATAATGCCTTGACAGTTTCGAAACTGCCTTAAATTTCAGGTAGTTTCGAAAGTCCCCGATATTTCAGGCATTTTGCAAACCGTTTTTTTAAAGGCAGTTTCGAAACTGCGTGAGTTTTCACATTGCCTGTAACATATACACACACGACTAAATGAACAGCTGAAGCCACTACGACGTCAAAACACAGCGTCGTCCGTGCTCCCATCAGCTGACCTAATTCAGCGCTGTCTGTTGTTTGTTGCCGGCAGCTTCTCACCTTCAACCCTAGGCGGGATCTTCCTGCAGAGACACTTCCTGATCTCGTCCGTGAGTAACTCCGACTTGCCGATCAGCTCCGGCACAAACTCCATGTCCATCGAGGTCATTGAGTTTGAGCAGAGCGCCCGGCGCAGCTCGTCCGACATACCGCCCATCTGAGGTCAGGTCACAGCGGGTCAGGTCAGGTCACAGCGGGTCATGTCGGGTCAGGTCGGGTCAGGTCACAGCGGGTCATGTCGGGTCAGGTCAGGTCAGGTCAGGTCAGGTCAGGTCAGGTCAGGTCAGGTCAGGTCGGGTCAGGTCACAGCGGGTCAGGTCGGGTCAGGTCGGGTCAGGTCGGGTCAGGTCGGGTCAGGTCGGGTCAGGTCGGGTCAGGTCGGGTCAGGTCGGGTCAGGTCGGGTCAGGTCACAGCGGGTCATGTCGGGTCAGGTCGGGTCGGGTCAGGTCGGGTCAGGTCGGGTCAGGTCGGGTCAGGTCGGGTCAGGTCGGGTCAGGTCGGGTCAGGTCGGGTCAGGTCGGGTCAGGTCGGGTCAGGTCGGGTCAGGTCGGGTCAGGTCGGGTCAGGTCGGGTCAGGTCGGGTCAGGTCACAGCGGGTCAGGTCGGGTCAGGTCGGGTCAGGTCGGGTCAGGTCGGGTCAGGTCGGGTCAGGTCGGGTCAGGTCGGGTCAGGTCGGGTCAGGTCGGGTCAGGTCGGGTCACCTCAGGAACACATTAGTGAATGAATAGCACATCAGTTTCTGCGTTAGGTGAACTGGTGGCCTTGACTACATGTACCACCGTACCTCCGCTCACACGACACCCACAGCGCGAACACAGCGACACACACGGCGCGAACACAGCGACACACAGCGAACACAGCGACACACACAGCGCGAACACAGCGACACACACGGCGCGAACACAGCGACACACAGCGAACACACACAGCGCGAACACAGCGACACACACGGCGCGAACACAGCGACACACAGCGAACACACACAGCGCGAACACAGCGACACACACAGCGCGAACACAGCGACACACAGCGCGAACACAGTGAACACACAGCGAACACACACGGCGCGAACACAGCGACACACACGCATAGCAACACAGATCCCACTCAGCCAACACGTAGTGCGGTCAGCGGTCAGCGATCAGCGGTCAGCGGTCAGCAGTCAGCGGTCAGCGGTCAGCGGTCAGCGGTCAGCGGTCAGCGGTCAGCGGACGGGTCTTCCGTGCTCTCACCTACCACAATATCCACAATCTACCACAATCCAACGTCCTACCCGCAGCCAACACACGTCCAACACACATCCAACACACGTCCAACACCCGTCCAACACCCGTCCAACACACGTCCAACACACGTCCAACACACGTCCAACACACGTCCAACACACGTCCAACACACGTCCAGCATGTCCATCACTAACACACGTACACTGATCATGGCGCCGCACTGCGTTCCCTGGCCGGCTCTGGTACTGGTGCCGCGCTGGTGCCGCACACAGCCTGGTTCCAGCACCACTCCGGACCGCGCACCACGAGAAAGTCCCGTCCCGCCCGCCCCGGCGCGCTGTGGCGTGGCGCGGCCCAGCGCGGTGTGGGGCGGCGCCACAATACACTTCCTGCCACGTGCAGCGCACGTGCAGCGCACGTGCAGCGCACCGCAGCTTTCACCGCCGACCGCCGGCTCACGCATCCCCGCTATCTCCGCCGCCAGAGGCGAAACGAAACGGGAAATCGTGCCATGGCACTTCCGAGAAGCATTCAGAGAGGTGTTAACTGGTGTCGTTTCAACACTGTGGAACGCTTTCAATGAAATGTTGAGTGGATCTAAGAGCCGAAGGCTTTGATGGAAATGTGTGTCGTTTCGTTTTACACAACATGGATCGTTATGCTGGCGATCGTGTAGGTTTTTACATCAACTGCCAGGAGGACGCGCTAGTCGCGTTCTCGCGGAGCAGCAACGTCATGTGTCCATGTCACATTGTCTCCAGTGTCCACGGCAGCCGAGCCGAGCCGAGCCGAGCCGAGCCGAGCCGAGCCGAGCCGAGCCGAGCCGAGCCGAGCGAGCCGGACCGAGCCGGGCCGAGCCGAGCCGAGCCGAGCCGAGCCGAGCCGAGCCGAGCCGAGCCGAGCCGAGCCGAGCCGAGCCGAGCCGAGCCGAGCCGAGCCGAGCCGAGCCGAGCCGAGCCGAGCCGAGCCGAACCGAACCGAACCGAGTTGAGCCAGGCCGAGCCGGGCCGAGCCGAGCCGAGCCGAGTCGAGCCGGGCCGAGCCGAGCCGAGCCGAGCCGAGCCGGGCCGGGCCGAGCCGAGCCGGACCGAGCCGGGCCGGGCCGGGCCGGGCCGGGCCGAGCCGAGCCGAGCCGAGCCGAGCCGAGCCGAGCCGAGCCGAGCCGAGCCGAGCCGAGCCGAGCCGAGCCGAGCCGAGTCGAGCCGAGCCGGGCCGGGCCGAGCCGAGTCGAGCCGGGCCGGGCCGAGCCGAGCCGAGCCGGACCGAGCCGGGCCGAGCCGAGCCGAGCCGAGCCGAGCCGAGCCGAGCCGAGCCGAGCCGAGCCGAGCCGAGCCGAGCCGAGCCGAGCCGAGCCGAGCCGAGCCGAGCCGAGCCGAGCCGGGTCAAGCTGGGCCAATTCGCTCGGTAGCTCCCTCAGAGCTGGCTAAGCCCGTCCGAGCTGGCCAAGCTCGCCCGGCGGGAGGCCACCTGTCTGCAGCGACTGCCGCCCACCCACGGCTCAGCCGGTGACGTCAGCAGTGCATGTAACAGACGGTCACGTGATGGACACGTGACGTGTCCAGCAGTGCCGGCCAGCCTGGGAGCCAGCCGAGGGCAGGCAGAGTGCAGACCGACAACGGACCAAAGGCCGCACCTCTATTAAGTCCAGGTGTGTTTTGGTGCAGTTATCCTGCACCAAAATACTGGCTGTTATCCTCCGTTAATAGACACATACGCAGTCGATTAACAACGTTTACAGCTGGGTTTGATGATTAGACGGTGTGCCAAACTTTCTCACACCAGCGGTCCTGAAGTACGCGAATTTAACCGCAGCCCGTTCTACGGAAGGGAGGGAGGCATACACTGACGACTTGTTTCGTAAATTACAACTCACAAACCAGCCAACATCAACAAGCACTGCAAAATAGCAAAATAGCCAAGTTAACCAGGGTTTAACCCAAAACCTCCGTGCACTCTCGCGTGCAGTGCAGTCGATTCCTGACGTGCAGTCCTATTTGGTATAGTGTGGGTCCCCTGGGTGCAGACATGCCCGTAGAAGTTAGAACCCACCCACTGGAGCATAGGCCTAAACAGCCAAAAAGGAAAGCTTCCGCACGGGCAAAGAATTGCGAGCTGACTGATGCCAACGTATACAGTAGAAAACACCGTGCGTGAACCTCCTGTGTGAACTCAGGGGCATATCGGTTCGGCTTCATGGGACTATGCCCTGAGGCGAGACTGATTTATACCCATTTCAAGGCCGGCTTTGCAGCTGGTCAGCAGTTAGTGCGGTTCGGCGCCGTCCGTGCCGGCCCCGGAGGCCATGGTAGATGTCCGTGCCAGCTCCGGAGGCCATGGCAGATGGACCGGAGCCGGGAGCGGGGCCAGGGGCAGGACTGGCTGCTGAGATGGGGTGATAACACCGCCAGCAGGGCGGTGGTGGTGGTGGCAGAGCGCTGCCCGTCCTGCTCGCATCACTGCACTCATACACCACATAGGAAGGCACGGAATGGCTTACAGTTCAGTTAGGACGGTCATCTAAAATCGCATAAACGTGCAATTACCACGACCAACGGCTAGCGTGAATAATAATTACCACGGCTAGCGTGAATAACAATTACCACGACCAACGGCTAGCGTGAATAACAATTACCACGACCAACGGCTAGCGTGAATAACAATTAAAACGGCTAGCGTGAATAACAATTACCACGGCTAGCGTGAATAACAATTACCACGACCAACGGCTAGCGTGAATAACAATTACCACGGCTAGCGTGAATAACAATTACCACGGCTAGCGTGAATAACAATTACCACGGCTAGCGTGAATAACAATTACCACGGCTAGCGTGAATAACAATTACCACGGCTAGCGTGAATAACAATTACCACGGCTAGCGTGAATAACAATTACCACGGCTAGCGTGAATAACAATTACCACGGCTAGCGTGAATAACAATTACCACGGCTAGCGTGAATAACAATTACCACGGCTAGCGTGAATAACAATTACCACGGCTAGCGTGAATAACAATTACCACGGCTAGCGTGAATAACAATTACCACGGCTAGCGTGAATAATATGTTCAGAGTGGAGCCGAGCACTGGTTTAACAATCCAGGACTCCTTCATCCCTTCACTTCACTGGTGCCGAGTGTCAGTCCATCCCTCCTCTCCCACGGCCAGACGGCAGTGATGTAAGAGTGTGTTGCCATCGCATTTGTGTACAGATGGGCTGCCGAAAGGCCTGGGAGCCAGCCAGCCGCCAGCGGCGGCCCCAAAACCCACACAGCTCTGGCATCCACCTGTCATCTGTCACCCACCTGTCACACACTGTCACCAGGTACACTGTCACCAGGGACACTGTCACCAGGGACACTGTCACCACCAGGGACACTGTCACCAGGGACACTGTCACCAGGGACACTGTCACCAGGGACACTGTCACCAGGGACACTGTCACCAGGGACACTGTCACCAGGGACACTGTCACCAGGGACACTGTCACCAGAGACGAAGGAACGTCATCAAAAGTGTGTGCGTGTGCGTGCGTGCGTGTGTGCGTGTGTTGGGGGGGGGGGCAGTGAAACTTTTATCTCGTCTTGAGACCCCCCCAGGCGTATTTTTAAAGCTCAGCCAAAATTGTAAATTTTGGCGCAGTTGCACGATATTTGCAGCTTATTTATATACTGGCAGTGAGCTAATATAGTGAAGAACTTAAATATGTTATCTTTATTGGTGCACTTTATTTGGATAAGAAGAAATACGGTGTATATTTGCATTATTTTCAGCATTTTGATCTCTTTGGATCGAATTTTCAAGCAAGCAAGTCATAATTTGCTGGCTTGAATTTTCGTTTCGCGCGCCAAGAACCTCGATACTTCTGAAAGAACTTCTGTACAATGAGATACCGAAAAACAAGTGCCGTAGAAATGGTGAAAAATAATTTCAAACCACCTGTGACTTCATGCAACAAGATGTTTACCAATGCTGACAGCTGAAGTATTGTCTTTGCTAATGAGAGAGAAAATGCAGTATCGAAGACACAACGAAACGAAACCCATGCTATCATCGCCCTTCTATACGTTGTGCTGTAATCTGTGAATTTTACACTGTTCCTCGTCATTTCCTTTTCTGTTTCAACTTGTTTGTTGAGCAGCGCAGCGCCCAGCTGGCAGCAGCGCGCCACAGACATGCCATTGTTCTCTATCCGCCTATACGCACTCATAACGACGGGCTCTGAAAAGCCCTGGGTTTACTGTGGATGTTCCCGAAAACAATCTACAATCTATCTATCTACAAGACTTCTTTGCAGATTTGAGCTCTTCTCATTTGGGTGAATCTTTGCAATCTCAAATATTTTCTTCATTGAGCAAAATACAATATTTTTAGATACAAAAATGACAAACAAAAAAATGAGGGGCATGGCCCCCATGCCCCCCCCCCCCCCCCTTTGACCGTCAGACTGTCGGCCGGTCTGAATGTCGCCACGTCCACAGCCCAGCAGCCGTCAGATATGCCACCAGGGCCACCGACTGCAGGATACCCGGCAGCACCGGTGTCGGTGTCGCCTCGACTCCGACCCGCGTGCCTCGCGCCACAGACGGCCACACGGCGGTACGCATCACTCCTGAGTTCAGCTGGCCGTCCCATCCGGGACCGGGGCAGCTCGCGGTACGCATCACTCCTGAGGTCAGCTGGCCGTCCCATCCGGGACCGGGGCAGCTCGCGGTACGCATCACTCCTGAGGTCAGCTGGCCGTCCCATCCGGGACCGGGGCAGCTCGCGGTACGCATCACTCCTGAGCTCAGCTGGCCGTCCCATCCGGGACCGGGGCAGCTCGCGGTACGCATCACTCCCGAGTTCAGCTGGCCGTCCCATCCGGGACCGGGGCAGCTCGCGGTACGCATCACTCCCGAGTTCAGCTGGCCGTCCCATCCGGGACCGGGGCAGCTCCCACGCGTCCAGCAGCCCACACGCCACACACACACAACCTTGGAGTGGTCGCTCCATGATACAGAGCGCGCCGTGGCACCGGACCTCCGCCGCCCCGCCGCCTGACCCCGCCTGACCTCGCCGCCTGACCCTGGCATCGCGCCGGCGCACTGCCGAGTCGTGACCGACCAGTACCGACACCGGGCGGGGGCGGGGGCGGCGGGGGCGGCGGGGGCGGGGGCGGGGACGAGGCGGGGACGGCGGCCAAACCGGACCAACACCACACGCTTGACGCTGCTTCCCACTAGGAGACAGTGTTGTATTCTGTTACGCTTGTTACCAGCAACGCATGTCAACCCCAACTCAACTGTCCGGCGACTCCAGAATCGACACCCCCAACTGTCCGGCCACTCCAGAATCGACATCCCCAACTGTCCGGCCACTCCCGAATCGACATCCCAAACTGTCCGGCCACTCCCGAATCGACACCCCCAACTGTTCGGCCACTCCAGAATCGACACCCCCAACTGCTCGGCCACTCCAGAATCGACATCCCAACTGTTTGGCCACTCCCGAATCGACACCCCCAACTGTCCGGCCACTCCAGAATCGAAGGCGTTAGCTATGCTTGTCGCTTATTCCTCGGTTTCTGGTGAAAGAAATATCGAACGGCCCGACAGCTGAAAAACTCCTCCTTCGCTGCTCTGCCTGAGACACCGCCCCTGCTGGAGCCTCAGACACCGCCCCTGCTGGAGCCTGAGACACCGCCCCTGCTGGAGCCTCAGACACCGCCCCTGCTGGAGCCTCAGACACCGCCCCTGCTGGAGCCTGAGACACCGCCCCTGCTGGAGCCTCAGACACCGCCCCTGCTGGAGCCTCAGACACCGCCCCTGCTGGAGCCTGATACACCGCCCCTGCTGGAGCCTCAGACACCGCCCCTGCTGGAGCCTGAGACACCGCCCCTGCTGGAGCCTCAGACACCGCCCCTGCTGGAGCCTCAGACACCGCCCCTGCTGGAGCCTCAGACACCGCCCCTGCTGGAGCCTCAGAAACCGCCCCTGCTGGAGCCTCAGACACCGCCCCTGCTGGAGCCTGAGACACCGCCCCTGCTGGAGCCTGAGACACCGCCCCTGCTGGAGCCTCAGACACCGCCCCTGCTGGAGCCTGAGACACCGCCCCTGCTGGAGCCTGAGACACCGCCCCTGCTGGAGCCTCAGACACCGCCCCTGCTGGAGCCTCAGACACCGCCCCTGCTGGAGCCTCAGACACCGCCCCTGCTGGAGCCTCAGACACCGCCCCTGCTGGAGCCTGAGACACCGCCCCTGCTGGAGCCTGAGACACCACCCCTGCTGGAGCCTCAGACACCGCCCCTGCTGGAGCCTCAGACACCGCCCCTGCTGGAGCCTCAGACACCGCCCCTGCTGGAGCCTCAGACACCGCCCCTGCTGGAGCCTGAGACACCGCCCCTGCTGGAGCCTGAGACACCGCCCCTGCTGGAGCCTGAGACACCGCCCCTGCTGGAGCATCAGACACCGCCCCTGCTGGAGCCTCAGACACCGCCCCTGCTGGAGCCTGAGACACCGCCCCTGCTGGAGCCTCAGACACCGCCCCTGCTGGAGCCTCAGACACCGCCCCTGCTGGAGCCTGAGACACCGCACCTGCTGGAGCCTCAGACACCGCCCCTGCTGGAGCCTGATACACCGCCCCTGCTGGAGCCTCAGACACCGCCCCTGCTGGAGCATCAGACACCGCCCCTGCTGGAGCCTCAGACACCGCCCCTGCTGGAGCCTCAGACACCGCCCCTGCTGGAGCCTCAGACACCGCCCCTGCTGGAGCCTGAGACACCGCCCCTGCTGGAGCATCAGACACCGCCCCTGCTGGAGCCTCAGACACCGCCCCTGCTGGAGCCTCAGACACCGCCCCTGCTGGAGCCTCAGACACCGCCCCTGCTGGAGCCTCAGACACCGCCCCTGCTGGAGCCTCAGACACCGCCCCTGCTGGAGCCTCAGACACCGCCCCTGCTGGAGCCTCAGACACCGCCCCTGCTGGAGCCTGAGACACCGCCCCTGCTGGAGCCTGAGACACCGCCCCTGCTGGAGCCTCAGACACCGCCCCTGCTGGAGCCAAAGACACCGCCCCTGCTGGAGCCTGAGACACCGCCCCTGCTGGAGCCTCAGACACCGCCCCTGCTGGAGCCTGAGACACCGCCCCTGCTGGAGCCTGAGACACCGCCCCTGCTGGAGCCTGAGACACCGCCCCTGCTGGAGCCTCAGACACCGCCCCTGCTGGAGCATCAGACACCGCCCCTGCTGGAGCCTCAGACACCGCCCCTGCTGGAGCCTGAGACACCGCCCCTGCTGGAGCCTCGGCAGTCAGCACGGCGCCGCGGCCCGTCTGTCTGTCTGTCTGTCGCAGCGCCTGCAGGGCGTGGCCGCTCCGGGCCGGGCCGGGCCGAGCCGAGCCGGGCCGGGCCGAGCCGGGCGGAGCGGGGTGGGGCTGCGCGGCCGGACCATTTTAGCGCACCCGGCGGCGAGTCGGCGCTCCACGCCGCCGCCGCCGCCGCCGCGCTGCTGTTCGGTTCGGAGAAAGCCGCTGCCGTCGGCAGTTAGTCCGGCTGGCTGGCGAACCGTCAGGCGGTGACTGCGGGCCAGCCGGCCAGTCGGCCCGGCGGCGCCACACGGCCGGCACCAGGAAGTCAGCAGTCGACCGCCGCCGCCATGTGCTTCCAGCCTGAGGTGCCCGGCGGGGATCATACACACCGCCCCTGCTGTGTATACCCTACCCGGCACATCCCTCCGCTGCCTGGTGGTCCGCGCTGCAGCACGGCTTCACCTGCACACCTGGAGTGAGTCACAGCGCCGCTCAGACTCCTCCACACCGCACCCTGACAAGGTCACAGCGCCCCCGGGCGACAAGGTCACAGCGGCCCCCGGGCAGCAAGGTCACAGCGCCCCGGGCAGAAAGGTCACAGCGCCCCGGGCAGCAAGGTCACAGCGGCCCCCGGGCAGCAAGGTCACAGCGGCCCCAGGGCAGAAAGGTCACAGCGCCCCCGGGCAACAAGGTCACAGCGGCCCCCGGGCAGCAAGGTCACAGCGGCCCCCGGGCAGCAAGGTCACAGCGGCCCCCGGGCAGCAAGGTCACAGCGGCCCCCGGGCAGCAAGGTCACAGCGGCCCCCGGGCAGCAAGGTCACAGCGGCCCCGGGCAACAAGGTCACAGCGCCCCCCGGGCAGAAAGGTCACAGCGCCCCGGGCAGAAAGCGAGCGTCGCTCGGTCGGCGGCATACCGGGCGGGCGTCGGGCGATATCATGACGGAAGAAGACGGCACGCAGCTCTCCTGTCGTCGCTCGCCCGTCAGTCCACACTCCACACCCGCGCGTATACACGCACACACACACACACACACCTCACTGCCAGTTCACACGCCGCTCGCTCACACAATGGGGCCCAGCTGGCGAAATCGGACCAGTACCGTTGGCAGGCTGCCCGGCGGGTGACGTCACATGGTCGGCTGTGTGACGTCACACAGACCGCCGGCGCGCGGCGCGGCGGTCGGGGGCCTGTTTACGGACCCTGCGGTTGGCTGCGGTTCGGCGGTCAGCAGTGGTCGACAGCAGGGGGGTAACTACAAGTGGGGATGGGGCGAACGGTATGACGTCACACGGCTGCGATTGCCTGCGGTTCTGGCGGTTGGCACGGAGCAACCGCAGGATGAAATGTCCGTGTGTTCAAGAGACGCCTGCTTGTGATGACGCATGAGGAAAGGGGCGGGGCTAGAGCCTGTTTTAAACCACAGAACCGCAGGTGGTCGTGAACAGGCCTCTGGACCGCACAGAAATAGCGGACGCAGTCAGACGCAGTTGTGGGCGGTCACTGCTGGGCTGCTCAGCTGCTGTAGCCGAAGGCATGACGTTTTCACTGAGTATAGGTCTACACGAGCCAGTGAAAGCAAACTGTCTCATTGAAGGCTTTCTAAAACGCCCTACATCCTGAGACATCCATACATACTGTGAACAAAAATAAGTCGCTAGACGCTTCGAATTGAAAGACGTAGCATTTAATTTGTCAGAGTTAGGGATGCTTTGAACGCGTTAATTCTGAAGGTCGACAGAAATTGTCGACCGAGCCATACAATTATGGCCATAAAATCACCCATACAATTATGGTCATAAAATTACCCATAAAATTATGGCCATAAAATTACCCATCAAAGTATGTCTCGCATTCTGCGAGCCACAAATACAACACAATATAGGTAAGGTTTAAGTTTCAAATGAAACGCTTGTTTTTTAATGTTATTCCTTGATAAATATTTGCAAAGTAATGCACCTGGACTAAAGAGAACTTAAAGGGAATAGTACAACTTGGGAAAAGTACGTGGATGATGGAAAAGAGTGTTCTGATTACGATTCTGGCATTCGTTTTTGCGAAAAAGTACCAATTTGTCATAATTGGAAAAATATTGATATTAATACATATGACGTCACAATAATCTTGCATCACCAAACCGAGTTGTGACGTCATACCGGCAAAAGCCTATCCTTGAATCAGAATATGTAAGCAACACTAACAACCTCATTCGCTGGGTCGCGACTCGCGAGTATATTGGTCGCGATTGAAAATGTGTGAATGTTTACACTATGGCCTTGTATGAGTAGAGTTGGAGTGGCGTTGTGAACACATACCCATAATGTTCATGTGCATACATAAATGTGATATACCTACCCACAAATGTGTTTGTGTGTTCATCGGTAGGTGGTGGATGTAAATAAATATTGCAGTTACCGGTACTAGCCTCCCATCAAAAGGTTGCCTTTTCAAGACGAGTGTGGACATTATTTTCAATTGGAAATCCAATGAAAATCGACCAAGTTATAGCCAATAATATTTCGAGCTAAGCGGCACTTCAACGTAAACAATAAACAAACTTTGTCAAAATTGAGTCAATATATTGCATGAGCACCGACCAGCCACCAACCAACAAATGCGTCTTATCACTAAGCATTTATTGGTAATTTTCATTTGGAAATCGGTTCACAATTGACAGAGGTAATTACTTAGAACTATAACCACAGGCAGAATGTATCCCAAATGTATCGCAGTTACAGGTGCATGTGCTTCTATTGCGGAGAATATTGGAGCTACCGGTACAAGCCGCCCTTCAAAAGGTGTGTCTTTTCAAGACGAGTGTCGGTATTATTTTCAATTGGAAATCCAATGAAAATTGACAAAGTTATGGCCATTAATATTTCTAGCTCATGAACACATGCGTTTCGGTGGCGGCCGGTCCAAATAGCGAAAACGTTGTTCTATTACCCTGGCGAAAACGAAGTGCGGTAGGAATACTAATGACGTATGCAAAACGTGACAAGATTTGTCCCTTTAAAATATGACCAAATATACCCAACAGTTTTTGCGTTGAAACTCAGCAACTAGGTCGTGTTGGGAGGATTTTTTTCAGGTTTGGAGATTTCTCAGTACTCCCGACAATATGGCTATCTCAGTTAAAAAACGAATGTTAAAGGTGTACTATTCCCTTTAAGGCCGCAGTGCCGGCGACTCGCTGGGTAGGTCGAGACTCGATCAGCCCATCTCTGACCAGAAACAGAAGGCCGACGCGGTGGGCCAGACCCGGTTTTGTTTTGACTACTACAAAAACCCGCTCAGACAGCGCCGTGTGTGTGCCCGGCCGACACAATACATTCAAATGTATCCAGTTCGCTTCCTCCCAAACGGGCGCGCCTGGAGTCGAGAATAATGGTATTTATGCGTAGCTAATCTGGCGTCCTTGACTGCTGAGGTGGCACATCCGCGCCCTCTTGACCCCGGGTTCGAGCACGCGGGTGACGCCTGCTTTGGGCATGACCTTGTGTGGGCCAGGCTGGTGGTCCATACGGTGAGGTTAAAGGGAAATAATGACCTTTTTCCACTAAAATGGAGTTAGCACTTGAAATCGCCAGACGAGATCAAAATATATTGTAAATTCATCACATTTTGCATGAAAACTTCCCTACCGAAAGATATTTCAAGTTAAAGTTGATAAGCGTTCCACACTTTTAACGACCGGTACTTGCACTATTTCTGACCTTTTGTCAAGTACTTTTGGTCCTCATCAAACTGCGGGCTTTTCCCGTATTATTTTTTTACGCAATGGAGTGGAAAATATATTGTGCGTTCTGCTTCTTGTGATTATATGCCCGGCGATCTTCTAAAACTAACAGCGATTGGAAAAAGTGGCAATAAAATCGGAAGCTCATCGATGCACATCAACGCGGCATAGTTAGTGGTTGCGACCCTCAATTTTTGCAATTCGATTCATTTGTTTTCAACATTAGGAGTTGTGTATAGTTTGTCTGTGGCTGTATATAACACTATGCTTTATTTTATCATGAAAAATAATAATTTTTCCCAAAAAAACTAACGAACAATAACACAAAACTGGCAATTAAATCAGAAGCTCATCGATGCACATCGACGGCGGCCTATTTAGCGTCGGCGATTTGTTTACAAAGTCATTGTCATGCTTCTCGGCGCACTTAACCATCTCGGCGCACTTGGCGAGTTGTTCCTGATTAGTATACCCAAGTCCCGTAGCAGGCTTTGTTAATGACGTCATTGGTGCCATTCTTGTGTAGCATTGCAAAATATATCTGATTTCGAGTTGAAAGCTAATTAAAGACTTATTCAAATGATTGTTTTTAAGTTTGAATTTTCTTGTTAATCATTATTAAAGGTATTGTATCACTGTATTTCATAGTAGTTGACACTTCAGAAACTTGTGACGTAATAATATTGTATCCAATATGCATTTCCCTCACCTTTTGCCATTGTGGCGCAGTGCCGAGTGCTTTGCGAATACTAGCTTGCCTGGGGTTCAATTCATTCCGCTCTTATTTTATTCGAGTTGGTATAGTTTGCATGTTGTTGTTATTCATGACTTATACTGATAGTCAGTCATGCATCACGGATGCTT
Source organism: Chirona hameri (assembly GCA_036785665.1). NCBI lineage: Eukaryota > Metazoa > Arthropoda > Thecostraca > Balanomorpha > Balanidae > Chirona > Chirona hameri. Next base: position 12,064 of record JAXIVJ010001962.1, on the reverse strand, counting down.
CACGGATTTCTTCACGGATCAGAGCGCTGCTCGAACGCACGCTAGTAGCGCTTTCGTTCTCCATGGCAACCAGGCGTGAGCCAATGAAAAGCCAGAACGTATTCCCTTTCTGGCTTTTGATTGGCTGACGCCTGGTTGCCATGGAGAACGAAAGCGCTACTAGCGGGTGTCCGAGCAGCGCTCAGTTTGATCGGAAATGTCACAGAGGCTCCACAAATACCGCACTCGATGTTAACAATGGTAGGGAAGGACGAATTTGTCAATGACCTTCATGATGTACACAAGGTACTTGTTTTGTATTTCTTCCAAACTTACAACTTTGAATTTGGGAATAATTTTATTTAATTCTTAAATTTAAATAAAATAATTTTAAAAATATAACGGGAGCCTAAGAAATTGTTGCTAACAAAATCAAAAGGTCATTATTTCCCTTTAACCAGATCGCTTGTTGACCTCACCTACAGTTACCGACTATAAAATCCATCCACGTTCCTGGCTGCATAAGCCATGTGAAACAACATGATTTGTTTATACATAAAACATGGCCATGTCACACAATGTATATACGTCACGTCATGATGTGAAATACGGCATGTTGTCTACGGCAAACACTTTCCGCTACAGGGATATATAGTTAGGAAATGAGGATTTGCTCAATATTGCGATATAAGTAGATAATAATCGTGGTCAAAAATTGTTTAACGTGCCACATACAGCAGTGGTGTAAGTGTATTTCCACGGGAAGGAAATGGCTCTGCTGTATCTAAACCTAAAGTAAACGTACACGTCTAATATAAATCAAAATATCGCTATTGTTTTGAAATATGCATGACTCCCATCATCAGATTGTAAAGGACAGCTGTCGGAGTCGGAAGCTGTACAGCACTGAACGCACTACTACCACTATACTTAGTAGTAGTTAGCTATAGCGTCAGTCAATCTACACGACTACTACTACTAACTACAGTAGTACAATTGAGTAGTATAAGATACAGTACTACCCGGGGTAGTTGCTAGTCAGAGTAATCGATTGTGTCGAAGTAACAACTACTACCACACTACCTCACTACTACTACCACTAGTACTACTACTAACTACACTACTACCACTATTACTACTACTACTAACTACACTACTACCACTATTGTTACTACTAACTACACTACTACCACTATCACTACTACTACCACTAGTACTACTACTAACTACACTACTACCACTATTACTACTACTAACTACACTACTACCACTATTACTACTACTAACTACACTACTGCCACTATTACTACTACTAACTACACTCAAAAATCAGGTCTGCCAAAATCAGGTCTGCGGAGTCGGAGTCGCTCGGAGTCGGCAGTTTTGGTCGGAGTCGGATTCGGAGTCGCTAAAATCTTACCGACTCCGATTCCGGCCCGGAGTCGGAGTCGACTTTTTGGCAATTGGCGATTACTTTGGTCGGTAGAATAGCCGTCGGCTTAGGGATATTAACCTTGCATCCCTTTCGAAAGAAAATGAGTGGAAAATGAATCGAGTGGAAAGTTTACTCAACTAGCGGTAGATTTGCGCCCGATGAAGATAGAGCAATAATGTTAACGTCATCTGATGATTATTGGGGTTTTGGACGCACCGACTCTTAAGGTCACACGGCAACCATTTTAATATCATTGTGCTCGTTTCGTCAAGGAGATTCGAATAATACCATGGTGACCAGGTTACCCAAGTTAAATTAAAAATTTGACCTCATGGGTCAAGGTAATTTAAGGTCGTGTGGTGAACCAGGTATGTCGTGCTGCGCAATGTCGGACGCGTCTCGACGAGACATACACAGTGGTGCCGGTCTCGCGTTCTTATCTTCATTGTATTCCGCCGCCTGCAGGCGAGCGCGACTGGGCTGGACGCGCGGCCGGCACGCCGCGCCCGTGCTCGGGCGGCTTAGCATTGTTCCTCATACTGTTAAAAATAAAAACAAACGGAAAAATAGATGGCATTGCGGATATTGCTTAGCATGCGGTTTGAGAACACGGATATAGGCCGGATTCGGAGTTGGAGTCGGAGTCGATTTTTTTCAGGCCGCGAGTCGGAGTCGGAGTTGCTAAAATGATGTCGACTCCGCAGCCCTGGTCATAATGCTTACAAGCGAAAAGGGATTCAGTTTGAACTCGCGGTCACTGTACGGTCCCGGCGAGAGTCCGTGGAGACCGCTCTGGATTGTGATTGCTTCTCATTCGTGACGGTCTGACGGTGGTCTGTACGGTCAGGACAGGCGAGTCCACCGCGCCCATCCTGGCTGACCCGCTGGTAGCCGGTCAGGACAGGCGAGTCCACCGCGCCCGTCCTGGCTGACCCGCTGGTAGCCGGACCAGTATATATGTAGACGAACAAAACGGCGTGCTGAACTCAGCGTCTGGTGATACGCAGATAGTGACGGCCAGTTTAATGTGAGTCTGTTCCGACCGCAGATAGTGACGGCCAGTTTAATGTGAGTCTGTTCCGACCGCAGATAGTGACGGCCAGTTTAATGTGAGTCTGTTCCGACCGGCTAACTGTGGATATCGCCACTTCGCGCCCTCCTGCCGATCGCACGGCTGGTCGCTATGCTGTGTGTGTGTGTGTGTGTGCACGAGGCACACAGTGGATGGCAAATCAGCCCCATCCCGCCGCCTCCCACGGAGCAGCACTACATCATCTCCACTCCACAGACCACTTAGTGGTAGTGGTAGTGGTAGTACACAGAACTGCACATAGCACAGAGGTACACAGAGCTGCAGCTGCAGCGCTGAGCAAACGGAAACATCAGCTAATGCATGCCGACAGGTTGACTCATTCATTCATTCATGCATACGTTTGCTGATCAAATACCCCCCCCCCCCCCTCTCTCTTCATACGAGTGAAAACTCTATCGACAATGGTTCGTGTAGGCCAGTTGTCTCCATCACACACAACTGGTGGATCGCCGTATCTGCCCCGTGCACGTGTTCGACAGACCTGCCTGCCGATACCAGTACCTATCAACACTCTGCCGAAATACTGAGCAAGGCCGCACAGCTAAAATCCGACGATAGAAACACCAGAGTCTTTCGGAAAACCACAGGAAGTTTAGCAGGAAACCGCTCCTAACATCCAACGTCTCACCTCATCCACACATCATACGATGGCCGAGACCCCACCGCAAGGCCGCCCACCACTAGCTAGCCGCCCACCACTGCACTAGCCAGCCAGCCAGCCTGCTGTCTCTCTCTCTCTCTACGACACTGCGGCTCCAAAGAACGTCCCACAACTGCTGGTGTCTGACCACGTGAAGTAAGTCGCGTCCGTTCCCTTCACTGTCGTCCTGCTTGAGGTGCCTGACTGGCCCACACACGGTAGCTGCGGCACCACCGGCCGCCACCGCCGCCGTCCCCTGCCACCGGCCACCGACGGACATCGAGCGCTTACCTTCTTCTGCTTTTTGGCCGGCCGCAGGCGTGACAGAAGCTTCTTGTGTCGGAGCTTGGCCCTGAGCGTGCCAAACCAGTCGAACGGCCGCAGATACATCTCCACATCGGCCAGCGAGATACGTCGCTTCATCAAGCGCCTCTGCTCCGGCTCCGGCTCCAGCTCCGGCGCCGGCGCCGGCGCCAGCTCCAGCTCCAGCTCCAGCTCCGAAACCGGAATCAGCTCCGGCTCCGGCGCCGGCTCGACCACCTCCGTTATTACAACCGACATCGTCACCTCCCGAGACGCACCCTACTCCGGCGCCGTACGTACTAGGACTGCCGCCGCCGCCGCCGCCGCCGCCGCCGCCGCCGCCGCCGCCGCCCCCGCCGCCGGGCGGTGGGGCGGCAGAGAGAGGCGGTTCTGCCTCCTACCGGGGGCGGCCGGCGGCGGCAGCCCGGCTCGGCTCTCCTCTCCTCTCACCTTCGTTCGATGCCCCCGTACCGGGCGGCGAGGCGGGGTGTGCGCCTGTCGCAGTCGCCCTTCACACGCGATATATACCCCGATAGTCGGCTGGACCCCACGCAGACAATGGCGCTCTCTGAACGTCAGCGGAATCCCAGAGCGGATCGGGGAGACGAGACGAGCTGGTCGGAGGTGTGACGGCCTATTTTCCGCTGTGCCCGTCCATCCCAGGACGGCAGGATCAGAGCGGGTGACACGGCGGACGACACGGCGGACGACACGGTGTCGCGGAGGGACGATGCACGGCGCTGGGACGTGGTGTACTGTTCCAGGGCGGCAGGGTCAGGGCAGGGGCAGGGCAGGGGCAGGGCAGGGTCAGGGCAGGGTCAGGGCGGGTGACACGGCGGACGACACGGTGTCGCGGAGGGACGATGCACGGCGCTGGGACGTGGTGTACTGTTCCAGGGCGGCAGGGTCAGGGCAGGGGCAGGGCAGGGTCAGGGCAGGGTCAGGGCGGGTGACACGGCGGACGACACGGTGTCGCGGAGGGACGATGCACGGCGCTGGGACGTGGTGTACTGTTCCAGGGCGGCAGGGGCAGGGCAGGGTCAGGGCGGGTGACACGGCGGACGACACGGTGCTGCGGAGGGACGATGCACGGCGCTGTGACGTGGTGTATCGTACCGTGGGTTAGACGCCACATAGCCTGGCCGTGTCGGCGAGCTGCAACTCACCACACTCATGTGCGGTGAGAATGGTGAGTCGTCACACCGGGCATCGCACGCGTGTTCTCACGTGCGGTGGGGAGTTGCATCCACGTGTTGTAGCCGATAAACGGAGTGGACCACGCCTACCGTCAGCAGGGACTCGAGCCTCCACCGAGCCGAGCGGCCGCTTCACTGACGTCCAAAACCGAACACTGCTCCGCAGAGACTTACTCCTGTTGGAGTACTAACAAGCGTTGAAGTCACTGACTTCCTAGTTGGACCCCACCATCTGCAAGCGTTGGAGTCACTGACTTGCCCTTTGGACGCTGCTACTGGCGTGCGTTGGAGTCACTGACTTGCTCGCTGGGCGCTGATAGTGGTCAGGCGCCAGCGTTAGTCACCGACTTCCTATTTAGACGCTGACATTGTTCGGCATTGGAGTCACATACTTCCTCTTGGGACACTGACTGAGTCGAGCGTAAAGGATATTCGTTCCAGGTTACCTAAGATGTTTACTTCCTCATGACTGTTTTATGGACAAGTTGCATCAGTTGCAGTGAAGGTGAGCAAAAATGTCTTATTCGGTTGCCCTTGCCTTCGTAATTTATCAATACACAGTACATAGGTGTCGGTCCCTGCTTCCGCCTACCGATCCGATCTCAGCTGCACATAATGGACAACGGGAGAGAATTCGCCGCGGCTATAACTCCGACGTGCCGCGCCGTGCCGCAACAAACATTCGACGATGGGCATATATCGCACAACACCAATATGCCCTTCCCATACAGACCCAGCATTAGCTTCCTAGATCCATCACAACTCATGGCATTCCTCTATAATGCGGAACCAAATCGGCCGCCGCCATAATCCACAGATGTAGCCACAATAATCCCTGTACTAGTCGACCTGCAGCGGAGTGCAGACAAGGCTGCTGGCGCCGCGCTGACCTCGACTGTCAAACAGCGCAGGGTAGCACAGCGCGTACGCCTGCCACCGGCAGCAGGGGAGACAGGCCAGCCGCCCAGACAGGCCGGGACAGCCGCAGGAGCCACAGGACAGCACAGCGCGTACACCTGCCACCGGCAGCAGGGGAGACAGGCCAGCCGCCCAGACAGGCCGGGACAGCCGCAGGAGCCACAGGACAGCACAGCGCGTACACCTGCCACCGGCAGCAGGGGAGACAGGCCAGCCGCCCAGACAGGCCGGGACAGCCGCAGGAGCCACAGGACAGCACAGCGCGTACACCTGCCACCGGCAGCAGGGGAGACAGGCCAGCCGCCAGACAGGCCGGGACAGCCGCAGGAGCCACAGGACAGCACAGCGCGTACACCTGTCACCAGCAGCAGGGGAGACAGGCCAGCCGCCAGACAGGCCGGGACAGCCGCAGGAGCCACAGGACAGCACAGCGCGTACACCTGCCACCGGCAGCAGGGGAGACAGGCCAGCCGCCAGACAGGCCGGGACAGCCGCAGGAGCCACAGGACAGCACAGCGCGTACACCTGCCACCGGCAGCAGGGGAGACAGGCCAGCCGCCCAGACAGGCCGGGACAGCCGCAGGAGCCACAGGACAGCACAGCGCGTACACCTGCCACCGGCAGCAGGGGAGACAGGCCAGCCGCCAGACAGGCCGGGACAGCCGCAGGAGCCACAGGCCAGCACAGGACAGGAAAGCCACGTGAGCCACAGGACAGCACAGCGCGTACACCTGCCACCGGCAGCAGGGGAGACAGGCCAGCCGCCAGACACTGGCCGCAAACGATCACCCAGTGGTGAGTATTGACCCTGTGTACGACCCTGGTCAGATCGCACACACCGCGGGGACATACATCGGCCACAGACGATCCCAGAGACGCACCGCGGCAAGCTCAGATGACCCCAGCGAGTAGCGAATAACACCGGCCTCAGAAGACCCGGGTCATGTCAACACACACCGCGCCCAAAGCCAAGGCACGCACTGGCGCTGCCGAACCCCGGCAGCCAGTGCGCTTCAATTACAAGTCATGCATATGTTTGACAGCATCAGATGCCAACCACGTATCTCCCCATATATGTCCCCATATATGTGAAGTATTTAGCATAATTCATTGCGTTAGTCAATGCAGAACACATGCATTTAAATGCATCCATGCATTTATCACCTTCGCTAAGCAGGCTCGGATCAGCTTGGGAGCCACAGAAGGGCCAGACGAGTCATCCGATTCAGGAGATTAACATAATACAAACGAGCTGCTTCCTCGTTCCAATCCCTGCTAATCGGAGTCAGCGGACAAGTCTGTCAACTGGCTCAGAGACAATAGACATTACACACATGTGGCTCTCACAAGCTTTACATCACCAATTATCAAAAGCTGTAAGCCCGGAAGCAACGGAAAACAAAAGAAATGCGGATTGTTAGAAAGAAGCAATACAGCAGTATTGCACCCAGCCTTGTGCTTGATTTCTCTTCCGCGGAATCGATTCCGATTCCATGCCAAGCCAGATAGGTCTGACTCCGATTCCGATTCCAATAGCTATTTTACAAGGGGAATCGATTCCGAATCCGATTCCAGGACACTTAAAAGCTTGATTCCGAATCCGATTCCATTGATTCCACTCTGCATAAAAAATCTATCATATTTTGATTTTTTGTTTAACAAATGACATGAATGACACGAATAGTAATAATACATATATTTTACAGGTATATTTAATATTCTATTTTGCTATAAAACTTTAAATAATTTTATGAATTTTGTTGGAAAAAAAAACTGGCCTGTGCTGCAAAATCGTGACGGTTCAGAAACGTCGAAGTCTAACGAAGGTTCAAAACTATATGATATTTAGACATACCTATAATCTTGATGCATGGACAATTGGGCATATTGCAAGCTGCTATTTTGCAATATGATACACAAGGAAATCGCTGTCTTGAAATATACGAGAATATTATGGAATGTACCTATGATACAACAACAACAAAAAAACATAAGCGAAGATCGTTGTATGTCTCCACCTAAATAAGTAGAATTACTGATCATGTTTATTGACACTCATTAGGCAAACAATCATCGACTAGCTTTGCTTCAGACATATTCTCAAAGAAACAAATTGCCTTCGGGGAAGCTTAAATTCATGGTCAGTGATTTGTACGAAAATAACACGGAATCACTTGAAATGCCATTGATTCCTATTCCGATTCCATAATTTTCTAAAAATGATTGACTCCACCTGATTCCGATTCCACCCAGATGCCAATGTAATCGAATCCGATTCCGATTCCAGTGCAAACGGAATCGATTCCGGAATCGGATTCGATTCCATTGGAATCAAGCACAAGTCTCAATTTACACCACAAGGACTGAAGTATTCCAATGTCAAATGTATTGTTTCAACTTCAACCTGTGAATACTCCAATGTAATATTATGATTAATTCTGTCATTATAATTGAAGCCTCTGTTTCGCTCAATTAAGATATCTTTGATTCCGGTAACATCTGAGAAACGATCAACTACAGACCTTATTCGAACCTGTCTCCGTGTTTGTTCAAAGCGAAATCAGGAAGTGTCTGTTTTCAGATAGCCTTACCCACTTTTAGCGACGTAGCAGGTTCCGAGTCAGCCAAGCCGTGACTATGATCCGGACTATCAATTATTATTATAGAAGACGCTGAATCCACTGATTCGATCTTGCAATTCATCTTATGAAGAACGACACATGTCATGTTTCAAGGCTCTTAAGCTCCCGAAGACCACTCATTTCTTCACCATCACAATCACTCAGTATTATGAAGATTATTACTTCCTGCTTCAAAGCTAGACAATAGCCGTTTTCACGAAGGAGTATTACGCTGAAAAGATTCGGAAAGTTTCTGAAAAGTTTTAAAAGGTTAGTATAAAAGTCTTAGTATACAATTCTTAAGTATACAAGCCTTATACAAGTCTTAAAAGAGCAGTTTTTAGACTTTTATAAGACTTTTATACTTAAGATTTGTATACTAAGACTTGTATACTAAGATTTTTATACCCAAAGCTTTTTAAAAAAATTCAGAAACTTTTCAGAATCTTTTCAGCGCAATAATCCTTCGTGGAAAACGGCTAATGTTTCTAATGAATTTTGTATCTCTCAAATTTTCAGCGAATTTTATGAGTGCACTCTGAACAATGCATCCATATTCAAATGATTGCTCTAGCTGTGTATCCTTTGTGATAATTGCTGAGTATAATGCAGGAAGAATTCGCAAACGCCTTCGGATAGGCGTCACATCTACTATCGCCGCAACGCAGCCTGAATACCACGTTCATTCACACCGGAACGCAGCATGAATACCACGTTCATCACACCGGAACGCAGCATGAATACCACGTTCATCACACCCGGAACGCAGCATGAATACCACGTTCATCACAAAACCGGAACGCAGCATGAATACCACGTTTCATCACACCGGAACGCAGCATGAATACCACGTTCATCACACCGGAACGCAGCATGAATACCACGTTCAACACACCGTTCACACAGACTGTCAGACCAGAAGAGAGTGATGTGACCACTTCACACAGACCGTCAGACAGAAGAGAGTGATTCGGCGTTGACACTCCACACAGACCGTCATACAGAAGAGAGTGATGTGTGAACACTTCACACAGCAGCAGTATCCCGTCCCGGCGTGTTACAGAGTCCTACCACAGCCCGCTGGGGCACACAGAGAGACAATAGGCCTGGAATATCACCCACGGACATCAGACGAGAACAAATACGCACCATGATTCTGTTCGCACCTTCAGACAACGTAAATGCTCCACTGGCTCAGGAATGTCAACTTTAGTTCATACTTCAGACGGCCTAGTGCATCAATGCCATCTTTCATAACACAGTATTCAACCACACACATGCGCCACAACCAGAAACACGCTCAGATGGAACTACAACACCAGCCTCGGCCGGTCGCAGAGGCTGCCGTTGGAGGAGCTGCCGCCGGCCCTCTCTACACA